>CANXYC011264506.1:0-10851 GCA_948193065.1 Aleurites moluccanus | reverse complement strand
CATACTTTTATGCCATTGGTTAATCAAAGTCAATATTGATGGCTTAAGGATACATTTGCCACACCAAATCTAAAACCAAAGCCAATAATCCAATGCATTGTGCTTAAGATAGCAAATTTGCAACCTACTGATCCAACCGTCTATTTATTCATCATTTGATCCAATGGCTAGATTTAATCAAGCCTAAACTAATGTCATAAGGTTGCATACATAGTATAATTTCATACCTCAAAAGAAAAGACTATAATGCTCTCAGTGCAATCGAAGCACCTCAAGCACCTCAATTGAGAAGCTTACCCGGTAAAATTTTCAATCAGGTTTATTTTTTTATCAAATCTTCAAATAAACTAAATAACACCATTTACATTCCCTTAAATCCTTTTCTACTTTTAAATATTGTGTTAATTCTATAAGAACTCAAAGGGGGTGCGAAATGACTATTTTGCCCCCAGTTCACAAAATTTCAAGTTTCTTCCAATTTCTTCCTAACAGCCTTTGATATACTTTTACATGTGTAAAACTATCTAAAACATGCATATTCATTCAATTTAAGCAATAACATGCATCATACATAACATATAAAGAAATAAGAAACCCCTTAGGTTTGCCTCTTTAAGCTTATGTTCTAAGCCTTTAAACTAGGGTGTTACAATACATCATTAAACAGGAGATATAAACATATGATAATAAAAGATATTAACGGTAAGCAATAAGGTATAAGTTTAAAATTAATAAATAGGTAAACAATACTCGTATCATGTAGATAAGACAGATAAAGGAATGGACTATATGTAAACATACAGTCTCCAGTAATATCAGTATGGACTATATGCGAACATACAGTCTCCAGTAGTATCAGTATCAATAAGCATAAGGCTGATCAAACCTTATGGCCAGGAGCCCTTCCCAGATAGGGCATCAGTAATACAATGTGCACATCGCCGATAATATTTTTTCACTATCCTGTCGGAGCGGTAGCTCTGTCAAATTCACATGTAAAATGGGTCAAGAAAACTCAATATCAATAGCCAGTAATCATTAGGAACATTATGGTACAATGACTTTTGATCGATACGCATTAGTTTACTTATCAATCAATACACAAAAGGCATTCATATCAATAGCAAATAATAAATATGAATAAATTTCAATCTTTAGGAAGATCAAAGAATGATCATCAATAATAAAGTGGCATTTAATCAAGAAGAAAACATGTTCATGGGTCAACAAATCAAACATGGTATGCATAATAATGTATACATTACTCACCTTAGCTTATAACTTGAACATTTCCCTTTTAATTTATCCTTGATTCTTTACCTTATCTCTTTTGGTACCCATCGCATCTCTTATTCATTCTTAACTCTACATATCCAATTAATTTAGATACTATCTAACATAAACTTACATTAATTATATTTATATTAAAGAAAATTCCTCAAATTTCTAAGTTACTAGGATTTTGCCTATAAAGAACCTTACTGGAAGCCTGTGTTCCATTACTCATATCTCTTTTTACAATTATCCAATTGCTTTAATTCTTATTCCTAATTAAGCTTAACATATAAGGTTATAACATATCCAAATTTCACATTAAAATCATTACTACATAATTTATGGTGTTAATTTAAACTTAGGCCTATAACCAGCCCTGCTACCCTGCATTTTGCCTACAATCCTATTCTGGCAGATTCTGTTCCTTTGCTAATAACTCAATTAATACTTAACAAATTTCTGTAATTCATTTTTGTACTGAAAATAGACACATAAAATTATAACATATTCAAATTTTAGAATTTTTGGATCATTATACAATTATTAGTGAATTTCCAAAATTAAATTACTGCCCTGAAATCTCTATCCAGATATGCCATGTTTCTATGCCTATAATAAATTCCATACTCAACCAATTACAAAATTTTTTTATAGAAATTTAGATAACACATAATTTATCATCTTTCATATTTAACACTTTCTCTAATTCAGATTTTAAGGTCTTAAAATTAATACAATTCTGTAACCTATGTTCTGTTAAACAGTTATTCTTGATAGTCTACACTTATGACCTAATATCTCATAAATTTACAAGATTATATATAAGACATAAATAAACACTTTTCATATTGAACATATCTTTTAATTCTGTCTCTATTGTTATATACAATAAAAATACAATAGCATTTTTCCATAACCCTAATTCTAGGCCAGTCACAATTTTTACTCAAGAACTCTTTCTTTACTTCGAATTTCACAAATTCCTTTTACAGATGTCTAATTAACACATTTATCTATAACTTTTATATTTTAACCATCTCAAATTCAATCATTAAAATTTCAGAATATTAGCCTCAATTTACTGCCTTAAAACAGAATTCAGAAACTATATAAGCCCTAACTCATTCTTTACATTTTTAGCTTAATTACATCAATTAAATCAAACCTTAGAACTCTTAAATACAATCAAATAACTAAGTTTAGGAGGCTTTACCTTAAACTAGAACTGTTAGTCCCTTTGGCAACCAAGGGGAGGAGTGAATTGGTTGTCTTTTAAAAATAATAACTAATTAAAAATATGATGAAGGAAGAGAAGAAGAAAATCAACACAAAGAGTTATAGTGGTTCTGCCAAAACGAGCCTACGTCCACTCCTCAAGATCACACTTGAGTATTTCACTATCTTTGATCCTTTTACAGGTTCAAGATCAAACCTAAGTGTTTTGGTTCACACTTTAACCTTTTACAATATGTTTTTCTCAAACTAGGCTCACACACAACCCAAGAGATTTACAAGAGATGAAAAGAAAGAATCCTCTTTTCTACCACACTCTCTTATAAACAAAGATCTTCAACAACTTTGAAGATTTACAATAAATGCAAGTATAAACTGATTTTTACACAATAAAAATGAATGATCTTTTAATAAATGACTTATGAACTTGTTTTTTGGTTGTTCTCTCTTCATTTAATACAAATCAACTCATATTTATAGTCTTGGTTGAAGAAAGAGCCGTTTAGACTCATTTTCTCGCAATAAATGCACTTGAATTTTCGCTCCAACGGCTAGTTTACAGGTGAGTCATGCCCATGACTAGAATAGTCTCGCCCGCGACTAGCTTCTTTCCTTTTTGGCTCGAAGAAGAACAAATTTGAATTTTACTGAGTAGCGCTTGCTACTGAAACTGTCGCGCCCGTGACTAATTGTGAGATTCAACATTCAAACTTGGTTGAGCTTCTTCACACCTGCGACTGAGCTTGGACAATCCTACGATTTTATCTAATCGCACCCGCGATAGTATAATGTCGCACTCGTGACTGAATGACACTATTCCTCTTAAAGCTACTGGATGTTTTGAGATATTCTGATTTTAATTTCGCGCCTGCGAGTAATTTTGTCACACCCGCGACTTTACTTAGTCGCACTCGCGACTTCTTTGTGTCTCGCCCGCTATTGGAGAGACTACGTTCTCCTGAAAGCTACTGGATGTTTTTTGGAAATCTCAAATCAATTTTCGCCTACGACTGGAAGGTGTCGCGCCTGCGACCTGAAGCTTTTCAAGGCTGTGACTGATTCGGTCGCACTTATGACCAAGCTTATGTCTATCGTCGCGCCTGCGACTAAGCAACATCTTGCAATACTTCAGAGAAATTCTTGGAAATTCTTGCATATAATCAAACAAACTTATTAGTCCATTAATTTGTTGTTTGTAACCATCAAAATAAGTATAATGAAGACCTTAAGGTCTAACAATCTCCCCCTTTTTGATGGTGACAAACAACCAATTATAAAAGGGAATGCATGATTATGTGTTTTAATAAACTCCCCCTTAATTTGTGCTTTATTAAAAATCAATCATAGAATATGACATTTAAAATCAATATAACATATATCACAACACATATCATATGCATTACACCATAACTTTCTCCCCTTTGTTTGATACCAATCAAAAAGCAAAATAATCAAAGTAGATTGAATCAAATCATTACAAGAAAGAGTTTTAAGAAATAAATGCCAAAACAACAAAAGGAAAATCTATGAAGGAGGAACATCGGGAGCAGGATCCGAAGAACCCTGAACTGCAGCGGCTCTAATAGCTGCAATGCTGGAAAAATCAGCAGGTGCCTTGCCTTTATCCAAGGGTTGAGAGGGGGCAACATCTTTGGGAGACTCTGCTTTCCCATTCTCACTAGACTCGGCATCAGTTGTGTCTGAAGCTGATGGAGAAAAAGCCTCACGATGCTCCATTTCTGCCAAAAATTCCCATTGTTGGCGACGTAAACATTGAATGACAGTTTTGAGAGAAGTCTTGACTTTAGTTTCAACAGAAGAGACTCTATCATCCAATTTTTGTATACGCACCATAATCTTAGTTTGGCGATTCTCCAAAGCATTGAAGCGAGCTGTTAGAAATTCCATGAGCAAAGAGGACGCAACTGTGTCTTCAGGAGGTGCAGGCCGAGAAGGAACTGTAGTGTCAACAGAGGGAGCAAGAACTTCTTTTGGTTGCTCAGTTTCCTCACCAACAGCAGGAACAACATTAAGAATAAAAGATCCATCTGACCTTTTTTCAAAGATCCTCATACGCTGCAAGGTAATAACCCCAAGGAATTTATTCTCTAGAAGATTATGAACCAGGGGTTTGAAAGCGGTGTTGTTTGGATCAAAAGTGGGATTTTCACAGATTGCACAAGTTATATGTGTCACCAAGTGACCACAGACAATATCTCCTGATTTCTTGCGAGCAATGTTGTGAAATTGATCCGCCAACCACCTAGCAGAGGCAATAGGATGATTTTTCTCGATGCACCAAAGAAAGAACAACTCAGTTTTGAGAAAAGAGCTATAACTGGTTCCTTTATTGTTGATTGTATAGGTGATAATTCTGTGAAGCACCTTAAGAATAGGATCTCTAATACTTATGGATTTTGAAATTTTGGGATTAAAAGGTTGAGAAGACCCCGTGATTTCCTTCCAAAACTCATGCATATTCTCTTCAAATTCATGGGAAAAACCAGTTGCCCGATTTCAGTAAATCCAAAAAGTTGACTGGTTTGCCTAAGTGTAAAAGTATAGGGTTTACCCAAGAGTTTGAAACTCATGTTACCATAGGTAGATCCTCTGGATGTGTCAAGAGAGAAAATGGAGAAAAATTCTAGGGTAAGTAGAGGAAAACAATCATGCTTAATATCCACCATTGTGAGCCAATGGACAGATTAGAGTTTTGTCCTAATGGGTTTACTCAGTCCTAACTGGTCTAACTCCATCCAATTCACGTATCTAGAAGGAAGAATTGAATGGTTGGAAGAAAGATTTTCATACCAGGTAATTTTCTGAGAAGACAGAGATTGAACCAGTACTTCCAGATTTGTAGGATTCTACACTTTATGATTGACTGGAGTCCTTTTCTTCTTTGGAATAGGAGCAAGAGAAGGAATTGAAGTGGGAGGAGGAGGAACAAGTGGAGAAGAGGATTCTGAGGAGGAAGAACTAGATGGAGGAGAGGGAATGGAGGTCTGACCTAATTTTGCTCTTTTGGAAGCTTTTTAACCCTTTCTAGCCCAAGATTTTACTCTTTTGGGTCCCATTAAGGTGTGAAATGAAGATTGAAGCAAGAAAAGGAGAGAAATTTTGAGAGAAAATGTTTTGAAGTTAGAGAGAGAAAGATTGAAAATCGCGAGAAATAGGTTTTAAAAAATTGAAAATGGTGCGAGTCGCGGCTGCGACTTTGAACTGGCAGGCAAAAAATAAAGAATATTGACTTTAAAGGCAGTTGGGATCACTTCCTACCACTGATAGAGTTTGCCTACAATAATAGCTATCATTCTACCACTGGGATGGCACCATATGAAGCTTTGTATGGCAAAAAATGCATATTACCTGTATGTTGGGTGGAACCGGGTGAAAAGCAGTTAGAGGGACCAAATCTGATCAGAGAGACAATGGAGAAAATTTCTATTATACAGCAGAGAATAAAGACTGCTTTCAGTAGACAGAAGAGCTACGCAGATCCAAAGAGAAAAGATGTGCAGTTTACCATGGGTGACCATGTGTTTTTGAAGATCTCTCCTATAAAAGGAGTGATGAGATTTGGGAATAAAGGCAAGTTGTCACCTAGGTATATTGGACCCTTCGAGATATTGTATCGGGTTGGTAATGTTTCATACAGATTAGCTCTTCCACCGAATCTGGGACATGTACATCCAGTATTCCACATTTCTATGTTATAGAAGTATGTGTCAGATACATCTCATGTGCTTCAACCTCAAGAGATTGAAATTAATGAAGCATTATCATATGAGGAAGTCCCAATACAGATTGTGGATCATCAGATCAGACAGCTTCAAAATAAGAGCATTCCTATGGTTAAAGTACTGTGGCGTAGCAGAAGTATAAAGGAATGTACTTGGGAGAGTGAGGCTGAGATGAGACACAAGTACCCCCATCTATTTGATGAGTCAGGTTTTTATTCCACCCTATAGCTTTAAAGTAAATTCGAGGACAAATTTATTTGTAGGGGGGTAGAATGTAACACCTCAACTTAAACCTAGAACTTGAACCATAAAGGGTAACCTAGGGGGAAATTTTTCCTTGACTTTAACTTGTGAATTTTTTATGTGTTTATGCATGAAATTGATAGATATGCATGTTATATGATGTGTTTGACTGAATAGAAGGGGTTTAAAAGCTGTTAGGAAGAAATTGGGTAAAAATGGATTTTTGGTGAACTGGGAGCAAAATAGTCATTTCACACCCCCTCGAGTTTTTATGAAATTAATATCATATTTGAAGGTAAAAAAGAATATTATAACGTGAAAATAGTGGTTTTATGATTAAATGAATTATTGTTGAAAAGTTAAAGCCGATAGAAAATAATCCTGGGCAAAGCTGCTCGATTAGGGATTCCAATTGAACTAGGGGTAGTTTGGTCTTTTCCATTGAATTATGGACTTATATAGTGCATGCAAGCCTATGCTATCATTGTAGGCTTATTTAAATCAAACCATTGGACGAAAAGATGAAGAATTGAATGGTTGGATAGCTAGGTTTCACCATTTCTACCATAAACTCAAAACATAGGATTGCACCATTGATATTTAACTTGATTTTTTCCACCCCATCATCATTCATCATCTTCCTTAAGCTAAAACACCAACCAACTTTCTCTTTCCTCCATTTGAAGTTTCGACCACCTTGAAGAATTGCCAAACCTTGTTGTTTTCTTTCATTTTTTTTGATATAAACCAACTAATTTCATTATCCTAAACACAAATATAGCCTTAGATTCAAAGGAAAAACAATAAAAAGTGAAAAATCAAACCTTTGAAGTTTTGGAAGAACCATTTGAAAAGTAAGTGATTTTGTGATTCTTTTGGTTTAAATTGGTTCTTAAGATGTTCTTTGATATTAATTGGTGATTAAAATGTGTTTAGGTTGAAAGGAAATAAAAAAGTTAGAAACCAAACCCTAATAGGAAAAGGTATGAATCAAAGTGTTATTTTGATGAATTTTTTTGTTCAAATGATGTGTATTTGATGTGATTAATATGAATTAGTGATCATTTAATGGAAACAAATCCATTTAGATGGAAAATCATCTTAGCCAAAACCTAAGGAGCTTGAAAGTGGTTTGATAGTTTGATGATTTAATGGATTTAAATGATGGAATGGTATGTATTTGATGCATATGTATTGAATTAGTGGTTAAATGATGGAAAGAAATCCATTTGAATGGAGTTGTATTTTGGCCGAATGTGGTGAAGCATGAATGATGGTTTAGTGTTTTGATGTTAATAGGTTTAAATGGTTAAATGTTGTGTAATTGGTGTATATGTATGTTATTTGAATGAATGGTGTTGAACAAGGGATGAATGGAATGAATTCTATTTAAGTTAAACAATATTGATTTTGTTAGTTTAATGTGTTAGGTTGATGCAATTTAGAAAGTAAGGTTTGAATATAGATTAATGGTGTATATAATGTGAATGTATAAGTTTAGATATGGAAATGTTGATTGATATAAGTACTTGAAAGGTAAACTTGAATATTAGTGTATGTTTGACTTGGAATATTGAACTAAGTATATATAAGTTATTAATTTGGTTTATAAGTGATGAATATGTGAATTATATGTCAAATGTGGTGATAGAATGTATTTATTGCATAAAGGATTGGAAAAAGGGTAAATTGTGCAAAGTGAGGTTTATAGTGCATACAGTGTATGCTTGATGTCTGTTTATGTGTATGACATGTTTTGTGTTGTGTTTACATCTTATCAGAGTATTATGTATGAAATAGGTGAACCATTGAATACTCCAGCTCGGAGTGTCTGCCGACAGTGCATTGGGGGAACAAAGTGATAAATCGTGTTAAAGGTGAGTCTGTATGTATAATCATGCATGATTTGCATCATATATCATATGAAAAGTCATTTGGATTGATAAACTAGCATTTGTTATATTATAGTACATACAGTGCATATTGGCCCATAAATAAACCCACCGAAACGACCTAAAATAACCTAAACTTTGTCTGTCTCTAAAATGAAATCCATAAAGCCAATTGGGTAACCACTTGGCCCAATCTTTTAGTCTTAACCTAAACTTTAAAATGGTATCTCATGGTCCACCTAAATCCTTTGGCAATATACTTAACCAGAAACTACTCAAAAATCCCAAAACGGACTCATAATGGCGAGTGCCAGTTGCAACAGCGCAATTGGGCCCCGCCGGGCATTTTTTTGACATTTTCCAAATTTGTTCTATTCTTCATTATAAATATATATATATGATTGTTCTACAGCTATATGAGTTACATATATGCTATTTATATTGTTATATGGAGACACACCCATATGGTACTATAACAGGGCTACCTCGATGGTGTAGCGGGTAATTCCATCGACTATGTGCACACTTGTATTTATTTGACCCTTGCTAGGGAGGGGAGTTATATTCTCTAGTCATAAGGGTTGATACCCCTTATGTAAAGTGGGTTGTGTATTTTATGATAGTGCTGGAGTTTTAAATTACAGATAGTACGATTGCACTTTTCATTTGGCCCAATCCTATTATATCATATGTGCGTTCACTCATACACTGGATACTTATATGAATATTGATATAGATATTTATATGAATATTGACATGGATACTTGTTATACTCTTTACTTGTTATCTCATATTGATAATGTCAAGACCCGGTTTCCCGAGCCGCGACGGTCCTTGGGCACGGGAAATACCAATGGCGACCGACACCCGTAGAACCCAATATCATTACACAATCTATCAACCTTAATATATATATTGATTTATTATAGTTACCATCCATTATATTATCCTGTTAATCATTTTGTTAACCTGTCAATTATCCTGTCACCATAATGCTATTGGCTATCACAAGTATATATATATCATACATCATGCATCATATATAATCAATATAGACCATCAATATCAAATATAAACAATGTTCATCTCCTAGCTACCCAAATATATACCCATGGAGCAGCTAGATCATGAACACCAAAATAATATAATACAGTAATCCAAAATAGTTATATACATCAGAAATCTGAAGTAGGAAATCCACAGAGAACAGAAGACGGGATCCTGCAACCTACTCCTCTCTTGAAATAGGTAAACAAACAAAAGAGTGAGTATGAAAGATACTCAGTGAATTTACATGCATCGCAATGAAATATAAGCTCAATAATGGTTTATACAGGATAGAAATCAATAACACAGGGTAAATCATAGGAATGACAGAATCAATATCGGTGAAAGTATGAAATAACAATGGTCATATACAATTAGGGCAAACATCATGGTAAGATAGATAAAAAGGCCACGTACTCGTGGACTATGTATAATCTCATAGTCGATCACATATCACATAATCATAAGACTGATCAGGTCCTATGGCTGGAACCATAAACCCTTCCCAGCTATGGCATTAAAGTCAATGTGTACATTGCCGACAGTATGTACCCACTACCCTGTCGGTGAGGCAGCTCTGTCAACCACATTTAGGCAAATAGAAAGAAGTCACATTTCAATTGATACCATTATGCAACAATGGTACCCTCATAGTCAATATGGTCAAAATCAATCAAATCACATAAAATATGAATCAATGGCATAATGAATTATAACAATTAGGCAAGGATACCTATTAGGATAAATAATAAAGATAAGGAACAAGAGTTGGTTCGGTGGCCGAAACCGATAGGTTAATGGGCGTACCATTCTCGCTAACGACAATGGTATTCAATTGGTAAGCCTATGGCATGCAAACCAATAATACAATTATAATAAACTAGGCAAATTATCAAACACAAGGTGACATACAATGGCAAGCCAATAGGTTAAGGTTCAGAGCAAAATTGACTTGCCCATTCAAACCAATAACAAGGTACATTGTCCAATAACACAAAGATATCAAATTCAAGATTTAACAACATTAAATTAGGGTCAAATTGGCAAGGAAAAACTAAGAAAAATCAAACAAAACATATAGACAATTAGGCTAGGTATGGTTCAGCCACATTAGGTTTTGGTGCAATTGGATTCAATTCAACAATTTAATCAATTATTCAAGTAATTTGATGCAATGTAAACTCACCAATTGATCCAATTAGCCAATTTGCACTCCAATTGTACCAATTCCACTAAAAATCCCTAAATTTGCTACTTTGAAAACTCAAATTCCAAATTCTCCAATTCTGCATCAAATTAACCATCAATTAGTTGTTCATTCATATCCAATTGATCATTTCTAACATCAATTTGCAATTCCTAACACTAATTCAACATATTCAATCTTACAACTTCAATTTCAACATTCAAATTGAAAA
>CANXYC011264473.1:0-10924 GCA_948193065.1 Aleurites moluccanus | reverse complement strand
TTTATTAATATTATTTTGCGTAACATTTTAAGTTAATATTTAGAATATTTTAATTAAATGTGAAGCATTTTAAAAAATTGGAGACCTATATTTTTAAATTAATTTAATAAAAAATTAAAAAAATATTAATTTAAAAAAAATAAAAAAAAATTAAAATATAGTTCAGTGTTGTGTCAGACAGCGCGAGTCTTGAATGCGCTGTGTCAGACAACGCAGGCATTGCATGCGCTGAGTCAGATAATGCAGGCATTGGATGCGCTGTGTCAGACAGCGCAGGTATCAGATGCGCTATTGGTATAAATCGGTAATAATAATAGATTTTGTTATAAAATGGTAATTTTTTTTTTATTATTATTTTTAAGAAAAAACTCCAAAATCTTTAGGATGCCCACAATTTCATAATAATAATACATCTCAAGATTTAATATAATTAATTAATAAAAAATTTTGCTTTTTATTTATTGATTAAGACTGGATTTTCAAATTAACACTTTTAGAATAATTTTTAAATACATAAATGGAGCACAATGATATACTTTTGAATTCATGTAATTAAATTAATCCTAAAATATCCTAAAAGCATAATAATAATAGTCTAAATTTTGGCTAAAAATTTAATTTGGATTGTGTAGAAAAAAAAAAAATCAACTTGGTCTAATCAAAGACTTACCCATTAATTAGACTAAGGAAAATTAATTATGGAATCCATTTATGCATTTTAATTAATAAAAAAATATTAAAATTAAAAATTAAAAAAAAAAAAAAGAAAAAAAAAAAAAGATTGGATTTCATCTGAGTTTGAGAATGAAGGTGAATCTTCCATCATTGCCGCCTCCGCTCGCGTGGTCTCCATCTCCATCTTAGATTGATTTTGAGAATTTCCATTATACTCAAATAGTCGGTGAAAGAAATGAAATTTGTCAAGAATCATGAAATAAAAGGTCAGTGAATGCAGTTGAGTTTAAATAATTATTGAAATCTTAAACTTGATGGAGAATTCAGTCTTTTTATTTATTTTTAATTTATATCCTAATTGTTTGATTGATTAATGAATAATTCCTAATGGCTAACAGGTTTTACTGTAACTAAATATGTGGGCGGTTTTCGAGCTTGCAATGGCTTCAATGGAGGAGCTAGTCCATCAACTAGTAGGTTAAGCAATCATGTAAACTCCTCAACTGGGCAAAGGCTTTTGCCTCAGATTGCTGAAATTGGAGATGAAAATCCTGGTACGAGTAGTCCGGAAGGCAATATTGGAAAATGAGGTAGAATTTGCAGAACATATGATACTTTTTGCTGAAACCATTTTTCTTTTTCTTTAAATTTTAATATTTTTATTAATTAAAAATATGAATGGATTCCATAATTAATTTTTATAAGTCTAATTAACAAATTAAACTTTTACTTGAATTAAAAATTGAGTTAAAAGGAAAAATTGATTTTTTTTTCTACGGAACCGAAGATGAATTCAGGCCATGAATAAAACTAAAAAATTAATATTGGGTGAGTCGAAAATTAATCTTATCTAAAAATTAAATTTAAATGAGTTAAGTGAATATTTTTTTATAGGCTAATAATATTTTTAATTAATTTTAAATGGATTAAAAATTAATTATGTATGTAAAAAATTAAATTTAAATGAGTCAAATAATTTTTTTTTATATAAATTAATGATATTTTTTTCTCCAAAATTGCTCAAATCCAGTTAAACCTTCATAGATTCCCTCCTGAGCCAGACCTGAATTAAATATTTCTCCAATACATAAAGATGTATTATTTCACATAACCTCTAATCAAATTAATTTTTTATTTAAATTTTGAATTTTAATCACTTTAAATTAAGTAATTTGTATACTAAAAAATAATTATTAATACTTTCTATTCAACTTTATTTTTATTATAAAATAAAAAGGTTCTCAATATTAAAAAAAATTAATAAATGCGATGACTTTTTTTGTTTGACCTTTCCATTGTACAGCTACGTTACACGCACGTGTACATAGAATAATCAACACGAGTAGCCAGCTGCTAGACGATATCCTTGAAAATAGGGGTGGAAATGGTTTCGGTTTAATGGTTTAAAGTCATTAAATTAAATTAATATTTTTAATTTAAAATTTTTTTAAATTAAATTAAATTATTATTATAATTGAATTATCGATTTTAATTTAATTTAAATATTGATTTATCGATTTCAAATTAATTTTTTATTTATAAATCGTTATTATCTTATTATAAATTTAAGAAAAAATATTAATAATTTATTATTATAATTAAATTATCGATTTTAATTTAATTTAAATATTGATTTATCGATTTCAAATTAATTTTTTATTTATAAATCGTTATTATCTTATTATAAATTTAAGAAAAAATATTAATAAAATATTAATAATAAAAAAAAATATAAAAAATATTTAATATTATAAAATAATATTTTTCTATTTTATTAATTAGTACACTTAAAATTTATAATTTTTAAGAATTAGACTATTTTTTGTTTATTTTTAATTAATTTTTATAAATAATTTTTTAAAAAATATAAATTAATATTAAATTAAAAATATGTGATTATATATATATATATATATATTCAAATTACAAATTAAATTAAATTTTTAATTTATTTTATTTTTAAATTAAATTAAATCAAATAAATTATAAAATCAATAATCGAATTTAATACTATCGATTGGATCGATTTCACTTCTCCTGCTTAAAATAAGAAAAAACCAAAGAGATGGAGAAAAAAAAAAAAAAAGGGTAGCCAGTTGCTGTCATTTTATTACTTCTTAAATAATCCTAACAATCTAATAAACTAAAATTCTACTATTTACATTCGGATGATCTCATATTTCTAGCAATTTTTCATTACTAAGGTTGATGTTCATAGTTATATGCATATAAAATATAATAATAAATTATTATAGTTTTTAAAATTAATCCGACAATTTTAATTTCATAAATTAAATGATTATTTCATCCAATTTCACTTGTTCTTTCAAGTACCTGAATCAACGAATTCAATTATTGAGGAAGGAAACCCATATAACACGAAAAAAAAAAATCAAAGAAATTAGCAAATATCAAATGAAAGCTAATAAGTGAACCAAACTTGTTTGGATGCCTAGAAACCTAAGGAAAAAGCAGGTGTTAATTAAAAAAAAATTGAAGAATGCAGATAGTTGTGAAACTAATGGACATGACATTCTAAATCAAAAATCACAAGCAAGCTTCCTTGGATATGGAGTCAAGAAATAAAAATCTGACACTTCTGGAGTAAAATTTAAAGGAAAAAAAAAAACTGGCGGTGATGGAGATGGTGGTGACATGAATCCACGAACAGTGGCTGCTGGAGTAATCCGACGCTGGAGATCGAGATCAGGCGAAGATAAACCAGCGGTGTTGTGATGGGGGCCTCTGGTCGTCGTATTCAATAGAAAAATTAGGGAAAAAAAATAAAGAAAGAAAATTTTAAGTTAAAATTAAGAAAAATAAAAAAATATTGCCATTTTTGGATCTCTTCTACCATATCAAACCACCTCCACCGCCAATCAAATTTTATACCTAAACTAGCTCAGCGAAGTTCTCCAATGTCTGATTGAAGACCCTCAGAAATAGCGAACATAGCCCAGTTGCGATCTACCGTCAGTCTCTATTGTCGGTCCATCGCCAATCGTCGTCGGGTAGCCACAAATCGATTGCGCTCGTCATTCCCCTATCCAGTCTTGAAGTCGACTATCGCCGTTGCTGCCTTTTTTGGTCTCTATTGTTGCCGATCCAAGTAAGTTTTTCTTTGGTCTATATACCTGTTTTCGACATCAAATTTAACTGTGATGCATCCTTTAATTATGCTAGTAAAAGGGCACTGGAATTGCAGTGATTGAAAGAGATCATTTGGGCTCAGTGGTGTGTGGAATTACCTGCTCTAAAATCTGCAGCTCTAGTCTCCAAGCTGAAGCTTATGTTGTATTGGCTGGTGTTGAGTTGGCATTAAATCTCAATCTACAGCGTGTCATTTTTTAGTCAGATGCTGCAGTTATAGTTAAAACAATTTTAGATGGCAGCAATCTTCTGTGGAAAATTGAAGCACTTATAGCTGAGATAGTTCGGGGAGTCAATTCTTTTGTTTTTGCTGAATTTTCTTGTCCAATTTAACTGCAGATTGTCTGGCCAAGAAAGCTATTGATAATGCTTGTCCTGTAAATTGGGTTACTTGTCCACCCCAACATTTAGCTTCTATTTTGTATTCTGAGGTGCATGACCTCCATATTTGGACAATGAAAGTGATTTATTTCTCTCTCAAAAAAAAAAAATACAATATAAATAATAAGTGTGAATTATATAATTTAAAAAATAATATAAAATAAAATGATACAAATTAAATTCAAAATAAATCCAAATTGAATAAGAAATATACTCAAATTCTGCTTATAAAGACAAAAAATTAAATCTATGACTTTTTAATTATAAAAAATCTCAACTTTAACAATTTAGATTAGCGTTTATTGGCAACTTGGCCTCGTATCGATTAGCTCGCTACATTAGTCTTTGTTTGCTGGCGACATATATATAATAAGTGTTTTACATATATAATTATTAAATCATGACAACATTGTTTCGGACCTTTTTTAAGAGTATAAATTATGATTAATTAGTAGTTACAGCGGTCATTAGGTTGGAATCTCAATTACCCTTTATCTCTCAAAATTAATCAATAAATATATATAAATGATGACTCAAATACATTTTATATGTACCTATGCTTATTAATTTAAATAGTTAGAAATTTAGTATTTTTTAAATAAAATTTTAAATTCGAGTTTTATAAATATAGAAAATAATGACTCGAGTGCTCATTTAATTGTAGTCCAATATAACTATTAGATGCCCAATAATTTAAAAAAAAAAAAAAACAATACATGTTATATGTATATGATTCAAAATTTTTAAAATTTTAATACCTGGAAATTTTATAATTCAATCCATACCCATTGAGTCATTTTACCTACTAAAGTGTGACTTATTTCATCTATCAACAACATTGAAAAATATTAAAAAAAAATTCAAGTTATTTATTGTACTTTTTTATGTACTTTTATTTTTATATCAGGATATACTATTTTAATTATAAATGAAAATTCATATTATTTCCTAAAAAAAAGTACAACTCATTTAAATTTTAATCCAAAATAATTTGAATTTGATTAAATTTAAAGTAATAAAAATATTTAAAAATTTTATGATTTTAAATTTCTTTTTAAAAAGTCTATTATATTTTTTATTTGACATAATACAAAACTCATAAATGTCACTATCAAATCTGAGAGCCGCGACGATCCTAGGATACGGGTGTTGCATAAGCTACCAGTACCTTGAAAAACTCAATTAACTATACTATATAGCATGCAAATCATTTAAACAGCTTAATTAACTTAGAAATGTTGCAGAAAATTCGACAGCATCTCCTCTATAATAGGACTATACCCAAAAATAAAACAAGAAAGAAACACTTCTAATATCATCCACAATCACTCTCAATACAATGATCCCTCTGGATCTCCATCAACAACTCAATATATACATATATTTGTACATTCAGTCATTTCCATACATAGCATATCATATACATCCATAATATCATTAGAATGTAAAACTATAAAGATGCAAACTTAAACATATATCTACATGCCACTCCTTGATATACAGTGCCATGGAACCTCTATTCTGTACAATATTTACATGTTCTTTTGGAGTTTGATATTTACATGATCACTAGTAACTTCCAAGGCAGGAGTAGGAGATTCCAATGGAAAGTGTGTCTCACTGCAGACTTGAAAATTGTAAACCACTAAGGGAATGAGTATAAAAATACTCAGTGAATCCAAATGTATAAAAATGCAGTGAATGCTCATGAAAATATAGTTGCCCATATATGGCCTGAAGAATTCAATATAAGATAGCAAATGATTAAATAAACATGTATCTGTATAAATATCAATATAAAAGTCATATAAGTATCCAATGTACAAGATAACACACATATGATATAACAGGATTGGATTATTTTCTGAAATTCAGTACTCAGCACTATCATAAAGTGCACTAGGGAACATAACATCCCTCCCTAGTAGGGGTCCCACAAATACATTAACCTCATATGAGATATTTTCCCTGCGACTAGAGAATATAACATTCCTTTCTAGTAAGGGTCCCTAAAATACAATATGTACACAGTCGATGAAATTTACCCACTATACCATCGAAATAGCCCTGTTCTAATATCATATGAGTGTGCCTTCAAATAACAGTAAATTTAGCATATTTATAGCTCATATAGCATTAGAACAATCATATATACATATATGAAGAAAAATAGAACAAATTTGAAAATTGTCAAAAATTGGCCCGGCAAGACTCAGTTGCGCTGCCGCAACTGGCTTGCAAATTACAGGTCCGTTTTAGGATTTTTGGGTAGTTTCTGGTTAACTATGTTACCAAAAGAATTAGGTAGCCCATGAGGTACCGTTTCGAAACTTAGGTCGAGACTAGATAATTGGGCCAAATGGTGGCCCAATTGGCTTTCTGGTTTTCATTTTATGGCCAGTCAAAATTTAGATTAGTTTAAGTCGTTTCGGTGGGCTTATTTACGGGCCAATTTGCACTTTATGCAATTCTTGGTATTCAACTTCATTTTTAAAACTCAAATGAAATAATATGACATTTATGATGCAAATCATGCATGATTATACATAAGGACTCACCTTAAACACTTTCAATGCACTTGTTCCCCAATATCACTGATCTCGAGCCCTAATCGGCCCGCCGCTCGACACTCCGAGCAGAAGTATTCGATTGTTCACCTATTATCACATATAACACTCCGATAATGTATAAAATCATTACAAAACATATCATTTGCACAAAAACACACCAAATTTACTAAGGCATACACTATATACACTACTAAGCACATTTTGCACTTTTTACACTTTTCTCATTCCTTTATACAACAAGTCAATTCTATCATCACTTTTAGCCTACATTATACAAATGCATCACATATATATTACTTTACAAACTCATATACACTTAACTTAATATTCTATACCAAATATATGCAATATTCAAGATTATCTTTAAAATACTCAAATCATTCATTCTTCACACATTTAAACTTATACATTTCTACCATTTTCCATACTTATTCATATTCAAACTTAACTTTACTAATCATATTAACCTAACACCTTAAACTAGTAAACTCAATCTTGTCCAACTTAAGCAAAAATCATTCCTTTTGTTCATTTTTCAATGCCATTCCATCAATTAACATATATAAACATCAAATGTATCACATGTAAGCATTTAAACCTAACAAACATCAAAACACAATTCACCATCCTAGTTCATCATATTCGGAGAAAACACATTACCATCCAAATGATTTTTTTTCTAACATTTAACCATTAATTCATTAAATATACATCAAATATATCTCATTCTATCATTTAAACACCTAAAACAACAAAGTGTTCCATCAATTAACATATATAAACATCAAATGTATCACATGTAAGCATTTAAACCTAACAAACATCAAAACACAATTCACCATCCTAGTTCATCATATTCGGCCAAAATACATCACCATCCAAATGATTTCTTTTCCAACATTTAATCATTAATTCATTAAATATACATCAAATATATCTTATTCTATCATTTAAACACCTAAAACAACAAAGTGTACACCAAACCCTAACCAACATTAGTTTCGGCCAAGCTTGTTTCTATTCCAAATCAAATTGTTTCAATCATTCAACCATCAATTCATGTTATACACATTAAATAAACAACATTTGATCAAAACAATCAAAATCATACTTTGATTCAATGTTCTTCCTATTAGGGTTTCAATCTATTCTTTTGAATTCCAACCATACAAAATGAGTTTCAATCACTAAATAATATCAAGGAACATCATATAAATATCATTAAATCAAAAGAACTCAAAAACCAACAACTTACCAAAATTTCTTCAAAATCTTCCTTGAATTAAATTGTTACTTTTTCAAGTTTTTCCTTGAATTCTATGGTTATAATGGTGTTTAGGATGATGGAATCTACCTATTTCTATCAAAAATGGAAAGAAAACTATAAGAAATGGACAAGGTGAATGGTGGCCGAAACTTGTGTTCAAGAACAATGGTGTTTGCTGCAATTTTTTCTTAAGGAAGATGATGACTATATGAAGTGGTGGGAAATATCAAATGAAATATCAAAAATATGATCAAATGGTTTAGGTTTTATGGTACTTTTGATGAAACCTAGCCATCCAACCATCCACTTTGCTTACTTTTATGCTATTTGTTAGTCCAAAGTCAATAATGGTGGCTTACGCATACATTTGCCACACCAAATCCAAAACCAATAGCAAAAATCCTATACTTTGAGCTTATGACAGCAAATTTGCAACCTATTCATCTAACCATCCATTTCCTCATCATTTGATCCAATGGTTAGATTTAATCAAGCTTAAATTAATACCATAAGGTTGCACACACTCTATAATTCCATATTATAAAGGAAAAGACCAAAATGTCCTTAGTGCAACCGAAACACTTCAAGCACCTCAATTGAGCAGCTTGCCGGAAACTATTTTCAACCGGGTGTATTTTTCCAACTATTATTCAAATAAACTAAATAATACCATTTTCAAGTCCTTAAATTCTTTTCTATCTTCAAATATGGTGTTAAATCTATCAAAATTCGAAGGGGCTGTGAAATGACCATTTTGCCCCCAGTTCATAAAAAAATCAAAATTTCCTAATTTTGTCCTAACAACCTTTAAACTACTTCTATGCATAAAATCAACTCATATAACATGCATATCTATCAATTTCATGCATAAATACATAATAATAACATGTTATAAAGAAAGGAAAAATTTTCTCCCTAAGTTCCTCTATAAGGGTTAGGTCAAGTTAGGCTAAGGTGTCACAATAAATTCACTCGAATTTAATTTGAAATTCTATCTATCCCTCAACTTAATGGGTATTTGAATTTATCCACAACTTGCAATAACCAATTCAAACATGTCTAAAAAACCAACACAGTTAAACTTGAAACAATTTGAATTTGAAATGATTTGGCCCAAATTTGTCAAGTCCGACTCATTTCACTTTTTTCTTATGATATATATCAATGCATCAAATATACATGAATGTCATAATAGAAATGGCCATTAAAGTTGATATGTAGAAGGCATATGACATAGTAGGGTAGCACTTCTTTGAGAGAGTTCTTATTAAAATGGGTTTAAGGCAGACTAGGTATCAGTGGTGATGAATTGTGTGCCTAGCGTCTCATATGCAATTCTCTTAAATAGTTCCCCAACACATTTCTTTAGTCCTTCCCGAGGGTTAAGACAATGAGACCAACTATCTTTAATTTTATATTTGTTTCTGTTTGAAGCTTTATCATTTGCTTTGAGTGATGCTCTTATTGTATGTAATACCTGGAAAAAATAAAGCAATACTGGAATTCAAATTCATGTCTGATGGAAGATAGGTTAAGCTTTTCAACCACCAGATTAGTTCAATTTTTTTTGAAACTAAAGGATAGAATTAATATTTAAGGTATAATTTTTTTTTATAAAAAAATAATAATAAATAGGAGATGGGATCTGATTGGTTTAAATTAACCAATCAGACCTAAGTTAGATGGAAGACATAGCAAAAGAAGAAGAGGAGAGAGGGAGAGAGAGAGAGAGAGAGAGAGAAAGAGAGGATCCACACTAATATGGCCGCCACCGTTCGTCACCACCCCTGCCAGGAGGAAGCCCAGCCTTCAGCGCCACCGCCGATAAGAATCCAACAACGAATGACCACATGAGCATACCACATGCACCGGAGAAAGCTCCATCGATGTTCACCGCCTTCCAAGGCCATTTTCGGTTGAATCCGGTTTTCATTTCCAACAATTCTACCACATTTGAACTCGTCTCAGTTCAATCTTTCTTTTGGCACCCCTTTTGCCTTGATCGGAGAATAGAACTCAGGACTGAAAAAATATCAGTTCGAGTCTTTTTTTTTGAGTTTCTGGCAAAGTGAGTTTTATTAACTCTAAAAATTATATTTAACATTATGAAAAATTTTAGAAGTCATTTTGTAGATTAAATATGGAGTTTGGGTACCCATTTAATATTTATGGCGGAGAAAATAATATTGGACTGTTTAGAAATTAAATAAATAATTAAGATTAATATGAGAGAAATCATTTTTAATATTTTGGGTAATATAATATGTGGATTTATGTCCATTTATTGTGGAAAAATAAATTATTGAGATGCTAATTAAATTGTTGAATGATAATTAAAGACTTAATTATTTATCGGTGTGAGTAATTATTTTATTTATATATTATTATGAATTTTGAATTATGCATTATTGTGGAGGATGTGATAATAAATAATGTAGGCCCCAGAAGGGCAATGATTTAGTGAGTTGGATTGTTGATTGGATAGTATAAAATTTTTCAGGGGGTTGCGTCCTATTATAGAAGAGATTCTGCCGAATTTTGGATAGAATATTAACTTATAATATAGTCATAATTAAGAAATCCATTAGTTAGCAATTAATTCATTTTTGTTAATGATTTTTAGATACTCCAAGTGCATCCGCAGTAGGTCCTAATGGAGGCAGGGACTGAGTATCTCCTTTTATACTGTGAGTTGATATAATTTAATTTAACAATGCATTTGAGCATATCATGAAACTTATATATATATATATATATATATATATATATATATATATATATATATATATATATATATATATATATATATATATATTTATAATTATTTTAATTATTATATTGATGTGTGTTTTTTTTGATATGGTGTTTTTGTTTTGTATTG
>CANXYC011264416.1:0-27347 GCA_948193065.1 Aleurites moluccanus | reverse complement strand
TATATATATATATATATAATATATGGAAATTTATATTGTATAAGTAAAGGAAAGAGGTTGATGAAAGAAATATAAAAGAAGGGCATATTTGTTTATTGTGAAGAAATTGAAGTTCTAAAAGTGTTTTGAAGCAATTAAGCTTAGAGGTGAGTTATAAATGTATTATAATGCCTATTTGAACCCTTAGTTTGAATTGTGAAGCCCTCCCCCATTTTTCCCTAACTTTGGCCGAAATGCCCATTGCTTTTCTTTCTTGAAATTTTGCTAATTTTTACCTATATTTTTCCTTGATTCATGTGTTATTGGAACAAATTGGATACTTGAATATCTTATTTATGTTGCGTTGTTGTTGAATGATCAATTAGTTCATGAAAATTAATCTAAACCCTTATTAGAATTGCTTAAAATTTTTGCCTACCACATATTGGTTATAATGCTTCAATGAAACTAAAAATTTAAAATCCACCAAATGTTTAATTCTAAATTCATTGTCATTTAATACATTGACCTTTTGGAATCCAAACCTAGCTTAACCTTATGAACCAATTTCATTTCAAGTGAAATTTCCTTACTTATTGTATATTGTTATATTGATTACCAAACTAGTTTAGTAAAGAATTGGTTGGTTTGATGTGCTTTACCTTATAACATTAATATTGAATTGACTCCTAATTATGCATATATTCATTGACATGACAAAATTATCATCCGATAGGGTAGTGAGTAAATACCATCTACAATGTGTACATTGAATATTTTATTAACCCTATCTAGAAAGGGTAAAATTCTAGTCATAAGGTCTGATCAACCTTATGTCATTACATGAGTTTAAGCTACTAATAAGGTAGCTAATGAGATTTCACGAGCACGAGACCATTTATCTATTATGCTCTATTCCTTGCTCATTATGCCTATTCTTTAAATTAAATGACTTTATTCTCATTAATTATTTATTTGCTACCTTTTACCCTTATGCAATCATTTGGTGGATTATTTGTACCCTACCTAGCCTTTTTATGCATGATAATATATTTATAGCTTACTGAGTAGTGATACTCACATTTCAGTTTTTTAATATTTTCAGGTCAGGAGTAATAGTGACGGTTCTTGATACTTAGTTCTTCTTCAAAGGAATGAAACTCTTTTTGTTATGTAAATATTTTAACCTTATTTCTTTTATAATTTTATAGCATGGTTAAAAAGTTAGTAGTTTATATATAAATATTTAAATTTATGATATAAATTAATTAGCTAGTATATCATAAGTTTCATGAATTAGTATTTAATGATGGAATGATGTTGAATGAGATATATAAATTGTGTGCTGGAATTGAGAAAGGGAAATGAATATAATATTTAAATGTTATGGCAGAGATTTTACGAATGTGGGTATAAAAATGAGTTCCACATTTTAAGACTGTTATGTTTTATTTTTGAAAGGCGACATCAGAGTATGACCAGCAGTATACCATTATCTAATAGCCTTTACTTTTATTAGCAGTTTTAAAGGCGCTTTTTTTTTTTTTTTTTTTTTTTTTTTTTTTTTTTTTTTTATGTTGATGTCAAATAATTGCCTGGGAAAATACATATTGTATTGGAATATTGCAAAGGGTATGTCCTGTTAAAAAAATCAGCTACAGCTCAACTCGATTTCATAATAAAAAAAATAAAATAAAACAAAAAAGATTTAAAAAGAAAAATTAAATAGTCAAATGGAGCTCATACCTATGGCTCCTAACTCATACCTATGGCTACTACTAGGAGTGGACTAGACATTACCTGAACCAAAAAAATCCAACAAGTGAGGAAGTTAAGATCCTGTCCTGGTAATTCCATCAGAACATGACAATACAGGTTCACATTTTCGTCAACCTTACGTTGTCCTAAACAGTTGCCATGTGTCCCCTAATGACCCCACTTCAAATATCTTCCTGGCATCTCTGTCTGTGACCGGGTCTCCCTCCAACTCTGCTTTTATGCTTTATTCTTTCTCACAAACCCCTTTGGATTTTTCACGTCTCTGCGATTGAAGAAGAGGTATGTGAATGTGATCCTTTTTATTTGCTACCCTTTTCTTTTATATATATTATATTAGTTCTGATTTTGTTTTGATTCTTCATTTATTTGTTTTCTCGTCTTCTTTTCTTTTTTCTTAATTGAGTTCTTGTTCATTTATTCATTTGGGTTGTTTTTATATACTGGTTTGATCTTTTTTGTCTTTGGATTATTTGATCCTCTTTAATTATCAGTTTCTTTCTCTTTGGATTATTACAAATAATTGATTTGATCGCTTCTCTTTTTTTTTTATTCGTAAATTTGGTTATAACTGAGGTTCAAACTCACTGTTGAGTCTATGCTTATTAGCAACGATAGTTATGAGATTTTCCAAGTCTAAAGGTATAGTAGTATTTTCCTTGTAGCAAAAATAAACAGGAAATTAATTATTAAATTTTTTTGCTTTCCCCTTTACTCCCTTTAATCAAATAAAATAAAGCAATATATATATGATTAGAGACATGTAGATCAATCCATTGCCAAATCTAAGCTCATTTCTTATTCAATCTAACAATTTGATTAATGGGTTCTTTTTTATCTTTTGTGATAGGGTTTGATAGTTCTTCAATTACCAGAATTTATATTAGGTATACTGATTCTAGCCATGAAAGTTGCCAAGGGAAAGGGGACAGCAAGGAAGGACAAAAAGGAAGTATTAAACCCTATAGTAGACGATAGGTAATTTTGTTGTCATTAATTCTGATAGTTAATTCATTGTTCTCATTAATAAATTTTTTTCCTTGAACTGCTGATTTGGGTGGTTTATGATTTTAGTTTATGAAGGTATGTTGATTAAGTAGTGTTTCCATTTTCGAGTTTCAAGCATTTTTTTTTCTCTTTCAGGAGGATTGGAAAGCGAAAGGCTGCACTTAAGGCTAACAAGAGTAGCAAACAGGCTAAGAAAGATAAAGCAGCAGAGAAAGATCCTAACAAGCCAAAGAGGCCTCCTAGTGCTTTTTTTGTGTTTCTGTAAGTATCTCATATATACTTATCTATATACTGATGAATATTTGCTAAATGGTAATGTAATGTAAATATATACAGAGAAGAGTTCAGAAAGATTTACAAACAAGAGCATCCCAATGTGAAGGCTGTATCAGCGGTGAGCAGCTAATAAACCTCATGTGTTCTTTATATTTGTAAATTGCTTTATACTCAAATAAATCATTTTTTTATTGGTTCATGTGATTAATTGAAGGTTGGGAAAGCTGGAGGAGAGAAATGGAAATCACTGTCTAATGCAGTAAGTACTGAATGTATCAATTTTTCAATATCTTGAATTTGATATGATCGATGTCTTAAGCTAATTGGATAATCTAACTTGGAAAATCATTTGGATAATCATGCTGCTTGCTAAGGTTTTCATACAATTCATATTATTTGTGCACTGTGTTCGGGAGAAATTATTAGATACACTCGATTAACTAAGAACTTATTTGGTGTGTATTACAAGGCCTTTGATATTCGAATTGCTTATGGCCTGACGATTTTTAATGACTGATTGGTGGAATTTGAGACATGCCTCACGTGATTATTTGAATTAGCGAAAATAGAGTGTATGCAAAGGGTATATTTACTTGTTTAGTAAGTTCAATTCTTTGTCCATGGCTTGCTCCTCTGCTTTATAAATGATCTGTTTATTGAATTTTCCCTCCTATTCCTCTAATTGGCTGGAATATGGCAGGAGAAAGCTCCTTATGAAGCCAAAGCAGCGAAAAGGAAATCAGAATATGAAAAGCTTATAACAGCCTACAACAAGAAACAAGTAAAACTTTCAAAAGATTGCTTTTCTTGAGAATCAAATGCTGTGATTTTTCCCTTTCAAAACCCTCTATGTTCATTTTTCTTGTCACTGCTCAATTATTTCTTGCTCAGGAAAATACGGACGAAGATGATGGTGATGAAGAGTCTGAGAAATCCAAATCTGAAGTGAGCACAGATGATGAGGAGAATGCAGAGGTAATTCTCTGTGCCACTTCTCAATGTCTTGCATTGTTTCTTTGAAGCTACTGTACCTCTAAGTGGATTGAATTATCTAGCATTTTAAAATAAGTACGCGTCATAGTTTTACAGTCAAATTTGATGTTGTCCTACCTGCTATATGTCTTAACTCTTAATCAAGTTGCTAATTGTTCAAGTTAGAAATTTGGACCTTAGTTTTTTCGTTTATGATCATATGGTGTTTTTGGTTCTTAAGATCAGATTCTTCTGCCTTTATTTAGTAAGACTTTGCATAGGGGCCTTGGACGACCCACATTCCTGGTGCCTGAATTTATGAGCATTTCCATAGACGATCAACTTTATTGAAAGGAAAAATAATTAATTATTTTCACTTCCTGGATTAGCTAGCGTCATTTATTATTTTTACTATGGTTTTATGCCGAGTAAATTGACCCAATCTACTTCTTCCATGTAGAGTTTCATGAGCTCAGAAATTTCTTCAGCTAATTTTAGTTTTATCATTATGTTTGGTGTGTTCTTGCTCGTCAGTTATTAAGCAATGGATTTTATTATAAAGATTATCCCACTCTCAAACTGCTGACAAAATACTCAATTACTCACCATTACATATTAAAAAGGTTTTTTTTGTCTCTAGTTCTAAACTTCTGATAGAAGTTGCCTATTCTATATGCAGGACGATGATGACGATGAGGATGATGAATGAAATTTGGATATGTTCCAATTCCAATATAGACATACGGTTGATCCAGGTCAAAGCTCCTGGATTTTGTATGATCACTGTGTTTTTGGTTATAAAATGTGTGGTTTGTTTTCTGCAATAGGCAAAATTTGCACGTTGCGGCTACCTCTTGGTGCTGCTAAGAATTTAGTCATCCAAGCCTACTTTAGACTTCATATGTATATGTATTATATATATATTGCCTATATCAGTTGAATTGTGCTGATCAAATTAATGCATTAGGCTAACTGGCTGTGGCATAATATCTGATATTTTATTCGGTATTATCCAAATCAATAGCTACAGGAATGAACTATGTTCATATACATACAAGTATTGAACTCTTTGAGACTTGGTTCAGACAGGAAATACCTCAGAAGCATAAATTTTAGCTCCAAAAACATCCCCATTTGAGAAACAACCACAAAACAAATGAACTAAAAATGATCAATTGCTTAAATTATTTTAGGGCCGGAGCCAATCTTCCTTATTTAGCGGACCAAGGATTTATTGTAATTTTTCTTTTTATCTTAGTTCGTCTTTTATCTAATATGATTTTGGATTCAAAGTTAAACAATAAAATAATAAATTTATATTTAAAATATGGTTTCTGTATATTTATTGGCATACATGGTTCTGGATTTAATTTATCTAATATGAGTCTGGATTAAAAATTAAATAAAAATAATAAAAATAAGAGTTTTGTATATTTATTTGTTCATATAACTTTGAATTTAGAAATATATAGAGGGATCGTGTATAAAAACTCAAAATGAGGTGCATATATCTCTTTTGACCAAGTTGTAATTTCGCCCAGCGTTATGTTATATTTCGATTTATATCGTACAAAACGTAGCCGTTTTAAATGGTGCTAAAAGAAATTACAGATATTTTTTTAATAGTATATTCCGGAAAAAAATTAAAATAAATCATTAAATTTTAACTATTTTTTCATTTTGATCACTAAAAGAAATTTATTTAAGTTTAATTACTTATCTTTGTAAAAATTTTCTTTCGATGGTTAATCATTAAAATTTTATACAAAAAAGCTGATATGACACGTCATGTTGATATTGGAGTTTGATCTCATGTCACGTATGTACCACATAAATATCATATTATTTATATTGATGAGTCAGCATGTCATGTAAATCTATAATATTTGAAGTTATTAAATTTTAATGAATTTTTTATTTTGATCACAAAAAAAAATATATATTTTCAGATCAATTACTAAAATTCGAATTTTTTTATTTATAAATCTTTTATCGCATTTTAAAGTGGAAAAACTGAGATATTATGTCATGTGATCACCTAAAAATGAGTAAGTGTCACATCGATGTAATATAAATGCCACGTAAATTTTAATACTACGTAAACATGTACAATTTAACTTATAAAATAAAAATTAAATAATAAATTTTGTATTTATGTAATATATTAAATAATTTTTTGATAATCAATCAAATATAACCAAAAGTTACTAAATAAATATAAAAAGTCAAAAAATCAAATATACTATTCTTTTTTTTTTTCTCCTCACTATACTTTCACTACTTATTTATGAATGCACAAATCCAAATTGCCATGAAAATTCCTTTAATTCTTTTTTTTTTCTCATCGCTTCATCTTTTCTTTTCAAAATTTAATTAATACATTACTCACAAGCTCAATTTCACCGTTGATATTATTCAATCGTTGAACATATTTATTAGTTTACTTGGCTTTTTTTTTTTTTTGCTTTTTATTAAGTCATGGTTTGATTATTATCTAGATTGAAGCTTTCAATTGATTCTTTCACCAAATGAGAGAATACCGTTATTGAAAGAAATTGAGAATTTTGATTTTTAGGTGTTGATGAATTTTGAGTTAAGGGTATGGATATTAATGAAAATGTATTTGTTAAATTATGAATTTGTTTATATTTTAGTGAATATAAAAAATTATTTAATATATTGTATAAATATTAAATGAATTATTTAATTTTTTATTTTATAAGTTAAATTATATATCCGACGTGATATTATTTACTTGATATTTGTGATTATGTGGCATCTATATAACATCAACATGATAGTTTTCTCATTCTCAAGCGATGACATGATATGTCAAGTTAGTTTTTTGATCTCAAAATCTAGCAAGTAACTTATAAATAAAAAAAATTAGAACTTTAATAATTAATCTGAAAATGAATTTTTTTTTAGTGATCAAAATGAAAAATTCACTAAAATTCAGTGATTTCAAATATTATAGGTTTACGTGACATGCTGACTCATCAATACAAATGACGTGACATATATGTGGCATAAGATTTGATTCCAGCATTAATATGGTATGCTATGTCAGTTTTTCGATATAAAATTTCGGTGAATAACTCTCGAAAGAAATTTTTTATAAAGGTTAATAATTAATTTAAAATCATTTTTTCTTTAATAACAAAAATAAAAAGAAATACTAAAATTTAGTAATTTAATTTAATTTTCACCCAATATGTTTCTATCGTACAATATTCTACTCAACCTTTATGCAGATCATAGCACATGCACTTAATTTTAAGTTCCATTTTCTTGGTTTAATCCTTTCTCTTTATTCCCTCAAGACTTTTTTTTTCTTTCTATTCTAAAATGTATGAATATGTGTAATTTTTTTGGATCATGAGTTACAATATTCAGAAAATTATTGAACTAATGATTCAATGTGTTGGAGTTGAAAAAGCCTCCATGTGTATATTTTATCAATTCTGCTAAAGTAAATATGAATCTTTGAGTAATTTCTTATCCGTCTTCATGGCATAATATATTATAATATGCAAACAGTAAAATAGAATTGAAAATGAGTTTTGATCCTCTTATTATAATTATGTGAAAAGCTGTTGATTTGAAAGTATTAACAAAATATCTACCATTCCTAATATAAAATATAGGAGTTTAAACCTTTGCCATTTGGTAACTATCATTCCATTTACATATTTTTAATGCATAAAAAATATACAAAAGGCTGTGCAATCCCTAATCTTTATAATATTATTAATGAATGAACTAGTCATGAGCTCGTGCTTTTCACAGAATTTTGTTATATTATTTATTATTTTAATATATTTATTTAATTAAATTTAAATATTATTTTATAATAATCTTGAATATGGGCCAAGTTTATTATATTTAAACCAACTAAAAAGTTTATATATAAATTTTAATTAAGACCTATGAAAATATAATGATATGAAAAAATTTAATAAAATAACTTAATATATCTTTGTTGACATGATTTTATTAAAAGTAATTTTAAAGCGATATTATTTTACTAAAAAATAATTTCAAAATTATTCTTAAAATTTAATACATCATAGAAAATAAATTTCCCGCTTAATAATTCATTCACAAAATTTATATAATAATAAGGACAGTTAAACCAACTCTTATACGAGCATCCGACATTTCACTTATCAAATAATAGATTATAGTCAATTTTAATTTTATAATATTTTCTTCATTAATTATTTTAAATTTATTTTCATGTAGATCATTTTTTCACGAATATATACGCTTATTCCACCAAATACAGATACATCCTCGTAAGTTTTCGCAATGTTGTTGACTAATTCTATATATAAGTATTGTTTTACCCACTTTAGTTGATTGATTCATAATTAAACTATAAGCTGAGAGGGTTTTTAAAATTTTAATGTGAATAATTTTTTTTTTATTGAATTGAAAAGATATATAGATTAAATATGATATAAAAAATGGACCTAGATTATTATTTTATGGACATAAGACAGCAATCTATTTTTTAAAATATATATTTTGTTCATGGCAGATCTAAAATGAATGCATAAGAGTATACAATCTCATGGTAGAAATATTTTGTGTCAAACAAGTATGAATAGTAAAAAAAGGGTTTATATCAATTATTACACATAGCTTGGCATGTAGTTTTGAACAAGAAAAGAAAGGCTGTAAAGAAAAGAATGATGAGAAGAACCAAAATTCACGTGTGTCATGTCGAAACATGTAGCCACAAAGTGGAAAATAAAGGGTCACATTGGTCGCAAGTGAAATGTCCTAATGGACTACAAGTTCCATCATCATTATCTATTGCAAACCCTAAAAGCAAAAGTTCTAAGGAAAAAAAAAATTAATTAATTAAAAAAAAAATTAAAGATAGACAATTCCTACATGAACCCAATAAACTCTTATTTTCATTGCTTTCTAAATGATGTAAATTAATTATTATCGTGATTTAACACATAATTCAATCTTCATCGTTGGTATTGCTATCATATCCAAATACTAATCATTATTTTAATGCAATTTCTTAAGAATTTAAGCCCTTCATTGCTAGTGTTAATCTCTTCCTACTCTTAATGATGTTGGAATTTTGTTTCAATTTTTTCTTTTTTGCAAAATTGTCAATTTTGTGTAATTAATTATTTATTTATTGAGTACATTTTTATATAGACAATCAAATCAATAATGTTAGAAGAATAATAATATTAGTAATAATTTGCTCCAAAGTGAGTAACAAATGTCACTTTTCACAAGATAATATTCACTCTCTATTAATAAAATATATATATATATATAAAATCTTTAGGATATAATGAAATCCAATCCCATTATTACTTTTAGTAAAATTAGTTTAGAATAAAATGATGTTTTACAGAATTGCCTTTTTTAAAATTAATTTTTATAATAAATCAAGACTAAATATTTATAGATAATCATATTACCATTATGTTTATTAGTAATAGATATGTCTATTGATGGCAATTATTTCAAATTATTTTGTCTATTTATAATAGACATATCTTTTAATGACAATTTTTCAAACCATTATAATTATTTAGACAAGACACTTGTTAACTGCTATTTTGAAAATGTACAATAAACTTTAGGCAATACTTCAATAGGAATAGCAATGGAACAAGTGGCTGGAGGTTTGAGGTCATTTTCCCCCTCTATCTCTACCCCTAAAGAAAAAAAATTATCAATTGCACAATGTTTAAGTATATTTATAAAATAATAAATAAAAATATTTAATCAAACAAATTATTAATATTACTCACATTATTAAAATTTGAATTTAAAACTTCTTAATTTTATAGTCTCAATTTTAAATTTTTAACCAACTAGATAAATATGTGATTGGTGCCAAACACCATTAATAGACAAAAATGGCACCAAAATAATGAGAAATTTGAACCAAATTAGAGTGAGAAAGAGGAAAAGTTATCACTAGATAATTCCTAGTAGACATAGTTTGAGAAAGGAAAATTGATAGCATTTGTCCCCTATTTTTTAAGCACCAAGCAAAAGAGTTCTCAATAAACCAAAAGATGAATAGTTCTATATAATAATGATAACAATTTTCCTATTTCAACACCCTTTTGTCAATGAATTTAGATGATATTAGTTGAAAATTAATGAAAATTTTAAACGTTATTATTTTATGTGATGGAGTAGAGAAATGATTGGCCTGGAGGTTAAGAAAGTCTAAAAAGGGTTATAGTATTGGACCTAACTAGCTAATGACTAGCCAAGAGAACAAGGGATTAATAAAAGACAACAATTAATTAAGTGGGGTTATGTCTCTAATTAATACTACTTTATTAGAGACAAAGGAAACCAACACCGAAAGATTCTAAGGGAATTTGGCAGGCAAAATCAATCACATTTTAACACTTACCACTACTTTAGTTGGTATATAATAAATTGGGTTTGGTAAGATTTTATACCTACAACTCATCTCCATTGATAAAGCCTCCAATGCTATTGCTACCAATCTTCAACCACATATCATCATTCTTCAAATATACACTTGTCTCTTTTTAATGTGAACAAACAATACATATATTAAAAAAAAAGTTATTTCAATTTGAAAATTGAATAGAAATGAAAACTAATATCTTATTCTATTTATAATTCCAAGTTATTTTTAATATTTAAAATAAAATTTATTAGTATAAAATTTTTAATTAAAACTAGATACATGTAATTATATATATATATATATACCCAAATTTAAAATATTTAAATAATATTGTATCATGATATAAAAATCATAAAAAAATAGTTTCTATTTTTCAGTAATTGTATCATAATTACATGATATAACTTAATTATATTTTTTTACATAGTAAACGAATAATGTTTGCCTTTATTTTTGAATTGCTTTATTGAGGTCAATCAACTTAGCATTATAGATCCAATGACACAGCAACTAGGCCCAATTTGAATTCAATGTAGGTTAGGCCTTGGCTTCAACTATATCTTCCCCTGCCTTCAATCCTCTAACCAAACTTTTCAAATCAACCGAACAAAACATTTTGTTTTTTTGAGAATGAATCTTTAACCAAACTTTGTCTTTGTTCTTTTTCTTTTACTATTTTGAGAATTGAAGAAAATAAATTCTTACTCTCACTTTTATAATTTAGCCAAGTCTTCAATTAGTATTGAAAAAGTGAGCTAGCTATTAGATTTAAATGGATTATTACAACAATATAAATTACGTAAAAAATTCATAGCATAATGCATGATGGATAGAAAATGAAATTGATTCTTCTTCTTAAAAAAATAATAAAGAAATCACCCAGACTATATGCTTAATTTACTAAACATATCATATATTGATACAAGAAGCAAACTAAATAGATCACAATCACCATTTATCTTAGCTAGCTTTTCACATTTTTTTATCTTACTTTTCTTAAAATATATATATTCAATCTTAAATTAATTAATATTTAATTTCTATTGTAAAAAACAACAACAGAAATAATAGTAATAATAATAAGTATCAAGTTCATTACAATAAACTATATACAAATGTCTTTTCCCTATTACACTTATTTACAAATTACAACCACATTGATGTTAAGAAAAAATTAAATATTGAGGTCGTTTATAAAACACATAAATTTTGAGTTTAAAATTTTAATTAAAATTAAATTTATATAAAAGAAATTAAAAGACCATTAAATCTTTTGTTTATCTACTCTCTTATATATGTTATTCTAATTCTCTCTCTCTCTCTCTCTTTTTTAATTATTACACAATGACGATAAATAATTATAACTCTTATTTTTAGCCTTGAACTTGATACCAGATCTATTTTATAAGGAAGCATAAATAGATTTGGGAGGTCTAAAATCTTAATAAAAAGGCTTTGTCAAATTCAGACCTGACACTTTGATACTTATTCTTTCATCTTGTACTTCTAAAAAGTTATTTCAGGTCCATATCCAAAAAGAAGAGATCTATCACCTTTATTTAAAAATCTTTAGATCATCAAATGGTGTTATCTGTGGGAAACGTTTAATATGATCATTAAATCTCTTTTCTCTTCTTTCATTAAGGACTGTAATATCTACAACTCCTTTTCTTTCTCATATCTTTAGTAAACTTTTCTTTCTTGAATCTCAAGAAAACTTATTTATATATATATAAAACTAACATTCTCCAAAAAAAATGCCTCAAATGCCCATAGTATGGAAGCATGTGGCTAGTGATGGATCTATAATGGCCATCTATTGTCTTACTGATGGGCCAGATGAGAAACCCCTAAATAACAACAAATCTAAAGCCTATGCAAGGAGGAAACAAGAGTCTAAGTTCACTTTCTTTAGTGGAACAAGGACTTAGCAACAAAAGAATATGTGAGTTACTTAAGAGCTCTCCATGCAAATCCATTAGTCATCTAACCCATAGTGGCTAATTTCATGGTAAAAAGAATATTGGTGAACAATGGTAGCTCATTTAATTTGATAACAGCCAAGACTTGTGCAAAGATGGCTTAAAAAAAGAAGACCTAGAAGATTTATGAAACTCAGTATACACCTTAAATGGGTTGAAGGTCTCAGCAGCAGGAGTGTCGAGGCTTCCTTTCATTATAAGAACTTCACTAGACTTTGTAGCTATCATGGCCTCATTGGTGGTCTGGTGCCATTGGCATATAACCTCCAGTTGGAAATGCCTCCGCTATAAGACTTTGAAGCCTCTACCAATATAAGACACCTGAAGATGCTCCATTTCAAAGGCAGAAGGGGAAGAGTCTATGTTTATGGGTTCCAAGAGACTTAGAAGGACTCGACAAAGGAGAGGTCGAAGAAGAGAATGGGCAAATCAAACTCATCAAGAGTAGAGGAAGTCCCAATATTGGAAGATAAGAAGCCTAATTAGGCACCGAAGCTAAAAATCGAGCACGAAGAGAAGTTGGAAAAAATTTGATTGATAGAAGAGATTCTAGACAAATTCCTAATGATAAATGCAAGTCTAAATGATGAACAAAAGAAAGCGGCTTGTAGCTTCTTGAAGAGTAATAGAGTAAACTTTATATGGGAATCCTCTAAGATGAAGGGAGCTAACCCCTAAGTAATTACCCATAACCTTGATGTAAATCCATATTTCAAGCCCATTAAACAAAAAAAGAGGTGTTTTGGGCTTGAAAGACAAGTTATGATGGACAAGCTACTAGAGGCTAGATTCATTAGAGAAGTAAATTACCTATAATAGCTCACCATAATGTTTGTGAAAAAATCAAATGACGGCTACAGGATACTATGAATTTCACTAACCTTAACAAAGTATGTCCTAAGGACTTGTTCCCTCTCCCTATAATTGACAAACTGGTAGACTCGGTGACAGAGTATGGGTACATGTCCTCATTGGATGCTAAGCAAAGGTACCACTAGATCAAGATGCTCCCATATGACTAAAAGAATACTGCTTTTATCATAAAAAAAAGGTACTTATTTTTATACCTCTATGCCCTTTGGCCTTAAAAATGTTAAGGCCACATATCAATGTCTCATCAATAAGATATTCAAAGAGCAATTAGGCCAAAACATAGAAGCATGTATGGATTATATGATTATGAAAATCAAGAGTTTTTGAGGAGCACATTATGGATTTTGCTGAGATGCTCAAGGTGATAGCCAAATATGGGATGAAGTTAAACCTAGATAAATATGCATTTTTATTCAATGGGGAAAGTTCTTGGGCTCTATAGTCATCGAGAAAGGAATCAAGCCAAACTTAGATAAAGTAAAGATCATTCAAGACATGAGCCCTCCTTACAATGTCAAAGAACTACAGAGGCTCATAGGTTGTATTACAGCTCTCAACAGGTTCATTTATAACTTAGTAGAAACATAATTGCCTTTCTTTAAGAAATTGTGGAAAATCGAGAACTTCGAGTGGTTTGAAGTATACCAATCCACTTCTGAAAAACTAAAGAGATTCTTGAGTTCTAAGCAAGTGTTGAGAAGACCATTGGTAAGTGAGAAAGTCCTATTATACTTACTTGCCTCAGACCAAATAGTTAACTCGTAGTTAATCAGGGAAAAAAGGGTGATTCAAAAACCAATAGACTATTTCAAAAAGGTTCTCTAAAGAGTCGAGATCAACTAACATCTCTTAGAAAAGCTCATTTTCTCCTTACTTCTATCATCGAGGAAGTATAAGGTGCATTTGCAATCTCATCAAGGAGTTGTGGTGACGGATCAACCTTTGAGCAAGGTGTTACATAGACCAGATATATCAGGGAGTATATTGTTGTGGTTAGTGGAATTGGGATAATACAGGCTAGAATACAGGCCTCGCTCAGCCTTCAAGGTACAAGCTTTGATGGAATTCATTTCGAAAAGCTCCTTCGTAGAAGAGTTTCCTCCAACCTCATCAAAACTAATCACAGAAAACATGTCTAATTCTAATCCCATTCCATTAAATACTAATGTTCTTTAGAACTTATATGTGGATGGAGTTTGCAGTGTTGAAATAAGTAGAGTAGGTATAGTATTGACAAGGCCATATGGTTTGTCTTTGAAATATGCTATGAGATTCCAGTTTGCCACCATTAACAATTTAGCAAAGTATGAGGCACCATACATGGCTTGCAACTCGCTAATTGTCTTTGATTAACGAGTCTGAAAGTCCACAATGACTCCCAATTAATTATCAACTAGTTGAAGGAAAAATTTGAAGTCAAAGACACAATTATGGCCAAATACCTCAATAAATCTAAAGCCAAAGACACAAACATGGTCAGATTCTTAGGGGAGAAAAGCGAATTAGATAGCTTAAGCAAATTCATAGTTTTGTAATCAATTGAGCTCTCACGAAGAATCTTTTATAGGTATGGTGGAACATTACAACATTAATGAAGGAGATCCATTAATAAAGATAGATGATCAACCTTGTTGGATGAATCCCTTTGTTGGCGAGTTACCTTTAGATCAAGTGGAAGCAACAAAAGTTAAGTATAAGCTCACACTTCTCTCTTCACAATGATGTCTTATAAAAATACATATTCCTTGTCGTTGTCAAAGTACTTAAGGCCCGAATAAGCAGAGTATGTGCAGAGAGAGCGATACATAAAGGGTAATGCGACATGCACATAGAGGAAAGATCCTCGCAGCCAAAGCATTGAGGCAGGGATACTTTTGGACCAACATGAGAGAGGAGGTTGTATAACTTGTCAGAAAATTCCCTATATGCCAGAAATTTGCCAGCGTCAAGCACGTACTAGCTGTCAAGCAAGTCCCACTAACTAGCCTTGGTCATTCGTGAAATGGAGAATCAATATTGTAGGACCTTTTCTTATGGCCTCAAGATAGAGAAAGTTTCTCTTGGTAATTATGGAATGTTTCATCAAGTGGGTAAAAGTCGAGCCCCTAGCCAAAATCACCATAGATAAAGTAATAAAATTTATGTAGAAAAGTATATACTGTAGGTTTGGTGTTTCTTATGAGCTTATAAGTGACAATGTCAAGCAGTTTGATAATGCTAAAGTTAGAATTTTTTATACCGGCCTCAATATCTAGCAATATTTCTTTTTGTTAGCTCACCCATAGACAAATGAGCAAATTGATGTCACTAATAAAATTATTTTGCAAGGTTTGAAGAAAAGATGGGATGGCTATATAAACAATTGAGCAGACGAGCTACAACATATGCTATGAAATATTGAACCACTTTAAAAAAGCCAACTGGCAAGACCTCATTCAACTTGACCTATAAAACTAAGGCATTTATTTCCATTGATATATGTTTGCCAAATGAAAGAGTCAACTATTACGGGGATTGGGAGAATAAATAGGCTAGAATGATAGATCTTGACTTGGTAAAAGAGTATAGAGAAAAAGCATGCCTTTGAGTAGCCATGTACAAATAAAGAGCAGTAAGTTACTTCAACAAAAAAGTCAAGAATAGAGTTTTTGTTAAAGGAAACTTAGTGATGAGTTAATTGGAAGCAATAAGAGGGAGAGAAAGAATATACAAGCTTGCACCAATATGGGAAGACCCATTTCGAGTGAAGATAGGGATAGACCCATCAACTTATAAGCTTATAACTCTAAAAAGTACAAAAGTTTCCCATACTTAGAACATTCAACATCATTGTATTACCAATGAATATCAATGAAAACAATAAAATTTTCTTCAATTTTTTTTAAAAATAAGCTCAATCATAAGAAGGCTTAAACTACCAAAGGGATACCTACCAAAATGTCTCTATGGAGGCGGATTTCTAAAGTCCTCTATTGATGAGACATATTATTTGAAGACCTCCAGACGAGGCTGATTTCTAAAGTCCTCAAATGATGAGGTTGATTTAAAGACCTCTATCGATAAGGCATATTATAAAAAGTCCTCAATTGATGAGGCACCAAAGACCTAGTTTGGCTAAGTGAAAGTTCGCGAGGCACTGAAGACCTTTATGCGAGGCAAATTTTTAAAGTCATTTATGCGAGGCATATTATATAAAGACCTCTAGGTGAGGAGAATTTCTAAAGTCCTCTATTGGCGATACATATTATTTGAAGACTTCCATGAGAGGCATATTTTTAAATTCCTCTATCGATGAGGCCTATTGTTATTCAAAGACCTTGTTAAGGTAAGGTACCATAAGACCTAGTGAACTATATGTGGAAGTCTGCGAGACAATAAGATGTAATGAACCTTAGGTGGAAAATCACAAGGTAGAAAGACCTTATTGAGGCAAGGCACCAAAAGGCCTAGTGAACCCTAGGCACCAAGTTCTTGTCATAATGAGGCATCGAAAGACTTAGTGAACTTTAGGCAAAATTCCAAGAGACACCGAAAGACCTAGTAAACTCTAGGCATATCAACCGAAGACCTTTATGCTGGGTAGATTTAAAGTTCTTTATCAACGAGATATTATCCAAGACCTCTCTCAGTAAGACACATCATCTAAAGACATCAATGCGAGATGGATCTAAAGTTTTTTTATCAATGAGGCATATTATTTAAGACTTATTTTAGCAAGGCATATCATCTGAAGATCTCTAAGGGAGATATAATCTTGAAGCCATTGAAAAACTCAAAGCTATTCCTAATTAAAGACTCGAAGCAACTAAGAAAACTAATAAGTTTGCATAACAACAAGTAAAAAAGAAAAGAGTAATGAAGCAAGTGAAAGAAGTTGTCTTCTTTTATTATGTTGAAAATTACAAATAACAAACTATGAAAATCAAGATATACAAATTAAAAAGAAACTAAAGGTGGAGCAAATGAGTCTTAGGTTGCTGGGTTTGAGCTTAAAGCTAAAGGATCAAAAAAGGAAGGCTCATGAACATTAGAGAAAGGCATTGGAATAGTCTTAGGAGTATATGTACTTGAGCCTTAGAGGGTTACAGTAGACGAAGTTCACATGGTTTGAGAATTTGCAAGGTAGTCTCCTAACTACTTTACTTGAAAGTTTGCGCCTCTCTTAAATCCCCAAAGATTAATGTGAAATAGCAGGACCTCATAAAGGAAGCCTCAACTCGAAATTTCTTACTCTTACTATGAAAGTGGAGTAAGGGCTTTTGATGAGGAATACATCTATTTTTCATCACTAGACCTCAAATATGAAACCAGACCCACTTTATAAAGAATGATAAATGGAGTTAGAAGTCTTAGAAGTTATAAAGAGATATCTTCAAGAATGACATATGATAAGTATATCTCAAGGCTAGTCACAAAAGAGCCAATCACTATGAAGTGCCTCGCCAAGACACTCCTTTACTGGACCAAGCCACTAGAGAGATTCTCAATCTCCACTTCACGCAAGCTTCGCTCAATGAGGAGCAGGAGTCCTTTGCATGCTCGGTCATACCACAATGCATGGTTATTAGCACTCAAAACTCAGAATACATTAAACATTGGTATGCCAATATAAGACAACCCTCCTAATTCTAACAAGTCAAAGGTACAGTTATGCATGTTACTACATATAACAACACATAGTATGAGAGAGACAATGTTCTTTATTTGTAACAGTGAGCATGACAAAAGAAGCTTGATAAGCTCAACGATTGGTTAGTCTATATGACCTTACTCACCCATATGATGATGAGATAGGTCCTCCAAGTTAATCGAACAATCATATGACTGAAAGTATAAACTGATTTACTCAACTACGAACATAGTTAGATTATCTTTATACAACTTCTCACCTATCTTTCTCTCACTAAAACTTTCAGTCAAAGTTGATCATCTTCTTTTTTTAGAATATTAATAATCAAGTCATTAATTTAGGTATCAAAGAGATTTTGCAAAATCCAAATTTAGTATTTTGATACTTATTCTTTTATCTTGCAGATCCAATAAATTATCTCATATGCCCAAATATAAATAGAAGAGATCCATCACCAAAATTCGAAGCCATGCATATACCATAGCATAGTTCCTAGTCCTCCTGAGCATTATGATTGGAGATATTATATGCAATTTGCTATAGCAATGAGATAGCAATTAGTAATTGCTGAAAGTGATCTCATAAGAGGCAGTCCCCGCCTTGAAAGCAAGCAATGTTATATCATATTATTTTTAGATTCTAATTATAAATGTTGGTCTATTTTGATTTTTAAAAAATAAAATAAAATAATAAAATCTAGCGTATGTGTGTGAGAGAAATTTATAATTATAGAAAATAAGTAAGAGAAAGAAAATAAAATAAATAATGAAACCAATAAATTAAAAAAAAAAAAAGAAAATTACTATTTATTTGATAGAGTTTAACTTAATTAATAATTTTGTTTCTCTTTTTTGAAAAATCAATTAAATAATTTCTTATATTTTATATCCATTAATAAATTAGTTTTCTGTCCAATAATTTTTTGTTAAGTGAGTGAAAAAATACTAATTTTTTTCTTACATTTATATTGTGTGGTTATAAAATTTAATATAATACAATATCTCTTTTTTTATATTTTTATTTTTTGCATAAAAACTCAAATTGAACATAAATCCTTTGAATTTTTCACCTATTTTTTAAAATAAATAAAAATTATAGTATATATTTTAATTTATAATAAATTATAAAAATATTTTAATACTATAAAAATTTATAACATTTCCTTTGAATTAGTTTGAAATGTATATATAATTTTTGTATAATCATTATTAAAATATATAAATATTTTTAAAACAAAAAATGAGTTTTAATGACCTAACAATAAAAAAAAAATTATCTTAATTATAACACAAAAAATTAATTTTAGATCTAACTAAATAAATATAAAAGTCACTAATCAATTTGAATTTTATCTTTTTTTTTTCCTTTATCACTAAGAGTATTTTAGAACTTTTACCATTAAATTTTTTTTATTTAACTACTAAAAGTTATTTTAAATAATAATAAATGACTAATTTATTAACGAAAATAACTATAAGAAACTATTTAATTAGTTTAAAAAAAATAAACAAAATTATTAATTAGATTAAATTTTTAGAACTAAATAACAATTAACTAAAAAAAGTTGAATTACTATTAACTCTCTTGATTATGATCAAATGCGCTACTCATGACTTCATTTTTAAAAATTTAATTGTATAGTCCTCAACTTTATATTCCGTCATATCCTTACATCCTTCTGTTAATTTTAGGGCTAATGTGTATAATGTCATTTACGTCCTTAATGAACATTGGTGCAGGAAAACAAAAATAAGCATTTGAATTTCTCTTTCTTTCCCCAAATTCATTTCTCTCCTTTTTATTCTTTTTTTTTTTTCTTTAATAAGCAATTCAAAACCCATCAACCAATTAATTTTTAATTTATATTTATGATCTTCCAAATCAATATTTCTCAACAATAAATCAAAACTCATAATCCAGTTATCAATGGTAAAAAATAAAAATAACTCTTTTTATTGGGTTTGAGATTAGGTAAACTCATCTAAGATATCACTCACCTAAAAATACGAAGTATACATACAGCTAGTTTTCCAATTCTCTTAAACCCATGATTCATTTAGCAGATTATCAATTCGTCTTTAATACTCAAATTCGTCCTCGATATTGAAGGTTGTTGTCCTCAAAAATTTTTAATCAGTTTACCCATTCTCATATCATGCTAAGGTTTTATCTTTCATCTAGACTTGATGATTCAACTTGTCTATAAGTCATTGAGTAAGTAGCAGGCATCTCTTATCAATACAAAAGTCTAGGCATGTTAAGATTAGGTACACCCAAAGCTGCGCCTTCCTGCAATGGTGGCTAAAAGTAATGTGATGTTAAACACACCATATTGAAGAAGTTACATGTCCTATCAAGTTAGGCTGCTAATCTTCTCTTTGGGATGCTATCACCTATGTATTTATTTCAATCCAACAGTGAAACAAAATAAAATAAAATAAAATAAAAAGACTAACCATTATTCTGAAATAATTTATTTTACACACTCTCATTCCCTTATGTCTCATTAAAATCTCTTAACTAGTAAAATCATCTGTTTTCTTAAGGTTTCTTAATTCTACCATCTTCCACCTTAAACATCAAAGTCTTTAATAATATCGTTGATCTTGCAAGCTCAGATTCATTGAAGGAAGAATCAATCAAACACCTTCATAAAACTCTTATCAATCAATTCTCACTAATTTTTTTTTTTTAAATCCAGGGAAGAAAAACCATGTTTAAAGATGGAAAAAAAAAAAACCAATCATGTTGTTTATGGGATCACCCAGACAAAATCCCCATTTATTTCTTGTCACATTGGTCATGATTTCTTGTGGATTGAATGTTTGTTTTGTTACATGGTATTTTTATTTATTTAGAGGCAAATGGGTACCTTTAATGTAGTCAAAGAAAATGATAGAGATGAGATTGATATTGAACGAGAATAGGAGAAAATTGAGTGGCTTTTAATTACTGATCAAGTGTCTTTGGTTTCTTATCTCTCGATGACGACAGCAAGGATCTAATTATTTACCATACTTCTATTCAATTTGATGGCTTTAGAATATAGCCGAAGACTAGTCCATTTTGTCGTGGATTATGGTCACTGTGATGGTGGCTAGCTACGTACAAAATAGAAAGAATTATAGTATATTATATTTCTTGTCCATCAAGCTCAAACTTTCTTTCTAAATTTGTAGCAGTATCATTGACTGCAAAATAAGATAACTCTCTTTAAATCTCACTTTAATAATAAATCAAGGGATAAATTCTCACTCTAATGATAAATGAAGGGATTCAGAATTCAGATTTTCACCTTTTAATCTTGATATTTATTTATAAAGAGTGTTGAAAACCTAATTAAACTAGCTCTAACTACACTTGGCATTAATAGGTTAAAAAAAATGAATTGAATAAATATAATTTAATTAAATTAATTTGGTTAAATAAAATAATTGATTCGATTCAGTTAAAAATATAAAAATTTTAATTTTTAGTTTTCGATTCTGTTAAAGAGTTTTATTAATTGAAATAATTGAATCGAATTATTTTTTTTTAGATATATAAATTTAAAATTTTAATTTATCAATTAGTTTGTATTAGAATAATATAAATTATAATAAAATATAATTTTATCGAAATTTTTATTTTTATATTTGAATTATATTTAGTTAAAATTATAATTATAATTTATTTAAATTAATTATTTGTAATTTAAATTTTAGGACAGTTGATATAAAAATAGATGTTTAGGATCTATTTGGTTTAATTGTTGTCGATAATTGATAGTTACTGTAAATAAGCGGTAATTGATAGTTGAAAAATATAATTATTTAATAAAATATTATTAAATATTATTATTTAAATATTAAATGACAACTAAATATATAATATATTTTTAATAAATTATTATCTATATGTAGTTATTTTTTAATACGTGATATAAATTATAAGAATAATAAATTTAGAATTTAAAAAATTAAAATTAATTATTTTATAATATAATTATATTTTTATTAAATAAGACTATAATTTTTTTTATAAATATTATTTATAATATTTAATAATTATTTATTATTATAATAGAAAAAAAAATTGATTTTTTTTTAAAAATAAATCATCCACTATTTTACTTTATCTATTAAATAAATTTCCTTTAAAAAAAATTAAATAATTTTTTTTTAAAATAAATCATCCACTATTTTACTTTATCTATTAAATAAAGTTCCTTTAAAAAAAATTAAATAAATTAACTTAACTGTTATATATATATATCTCAACAGTTAAACCCAAAGCCTAATAAATTAAGAAAAGGAAGGAAGAGGAAACAAAATGCATGTGAATTTGAGAATAAAATAAAAGGCAAGCACACGTGCAATTACTGACACATCCATTCGTGTGTGATGGGATATATATTGGAAACTGATCTCTCATTTCTCAAGACATTTGGGCCTTTTTGTCAGTGCACACACGTGTATTTATCAGACCTCGTGTCTCGTGGTTGACTCTGTCTCTCTGTCTTCCTCTCTCTCTCTTGCATCACATATAATAAAACACACTACTTTTTATCATATCTAGGATTTTTCTCAAATATATATATAGTAATTAAAATAAACTTTAGAATATTATGAAAATTATAGCACCTCATTAAATATTATTTTATTTATTCAGACTTTTTTTATACAATTTAAATAAATGTTTAAAATTTTTATAATTTAATTTAAATAATATCTTAAATTTTTTAATTTAATTCAAATAAATTCAATTTAAATGAAAATATTAAATTTTCATCTAAATTAAACCTATTTAAGTCAAATTAAAAATTTAAAAATTTATTTATATTTTTATTCTTTTCTTCAATTTAATTCTATTTATTTTATTATTATTTTTTTCTAAATTTTCATTATACAACATATATTTTTATCTATTTTAATTTAATAAATAAAAAATTATATTTTATATTTTAATTTAATAAATAAACACATTTAAAACACATATCTTATATTTTATATAAAATTTCAAAAATTTATATTTTTTTACTTTAATAAATAAAAATTTTATAATTTTTTATTATTAAATATCATTTAATTTAAAATTTTAATTAATATTTATAATAAATAAAATGAAATTAATTTCAAATATTAATCTAGCTGATAAATGAGTTTTCTTATTTTCTTATTGATTTAAATTTAATTATTAAGATTATATTATAAATGAGATTTTTTTTCTTATTTAAAAATTTAACTAGAACAAAATATAAACTTTGTACAATGTGAGAAAATTACTCATAATACTATCTATTACTTAAAAGATAAATAAAATATAAAATTATATTTTATTTATTTATTAAATTAAATTAGATAAAAATTATAATGTTTTGAAAGTTTATTAAATTAGACAAAATTATAAAATTTTTCATTTATTGAAGTACAAAATATATTGTTTTAAAAGTTTTTGAAATTTTATATAAAATATATGTTTTTAATGTATATATTTATTAAATTAAATATAAAATATAATTTATTTATTTATTATATTAAAATAGATAAAAAATATATGTTATATGAAGAAAATTTTTTAAAAAATAATAATAAAATAAACAAGATTAAATTGAAAGAATGGGTAAAGGTATAAATAAATTTCTAAATTTTTTAATTTAACTCAAATAGATTTAATTTTAATATAAATTTAATATCTTCATTCAAATTAGACTTATTTGAGTCAAATTAAAAGTTTAGAGTTTATTTGAGACAAATTAAAAAAATATAAGAGTTTATTTGGATCATAAAAAATAAAAAGGATTTAAATGAGAAAAAAATATAATTTATGGATTTATTTATACTTCTACCTTTTCTTTTACATATATATTCTTCTTTTCTTTTTCTTTCTTCATTATTATTTATGAGATTATTTTTACTATATTTTGTTCATTAATTACTATATTTTAGAGATGGTAACGGGACTTGAATGGGGATAAAGATGAGAAGCAAAAATTTTTATCACTGTATGATCTCTATTCTCTACTTAAATTTTATATTATTTAATTTATACATATTTATAAAATTTATAAGTAATAGATGAAAATAAGAATAAATTTATTTAAAAAATATGGTTAATTATATATATTTTTTTATGTAAAATGACCAAATACACTAAATATTTTTGACTTTTCAAAAATATATTAATTCTCCTCTGACGAATGTCATAATATATTATTAGACCATTCCGTTCAATTTTGTCATTAATCAATCTTACAAGGGTAGTATAAAGACAGAAATATCCTTACTCTTTAATTTTAATTAATTATATTTTATTTTTACTTAATTTTTTTTTTAGGATTAAAAAATATATTTTCATACTTTTGACAAATTTGAAAATAAAAATATTTTTTAAAAATATTTTTATTTTATTTTTTAAAAAATAACAAATATAAAATAAAAATATTTTTTAAAAAATAACAAATAAAAAATAAAAATATTTTTTAAAAAATATTTTTTACTTTTTATTTTTAAATTTATCAAAAATATGAAAATGAATTTTTTATTTGTATTAAAAAATTTAAGAAGAAATAATTTAATTAATAATTTAATTTCTTCTTAAATTATTTTTTAAAATAAAAAATAAAAAATAAAAAATATTTTTTAAAAATATTTTTATTTATTTTTTATTTTAAATTTGTCAAAACTATGAAAATAAATTTTTTAACCTTAAAAAAAATTTAAAACAAAAATAAAATGTAATTAATTAAAAATAAATGGTAAGAGTATTTTTGTCTTTTTACTACCCTTATAGAGTTGACTAAGAATTGACTAATAGCAAAATTGGACGAAATGATTTAGTAGTATATTATGATATTTGAGAGGGGGGAGTTAGTGTATTTTTGAAAAGTCAAGGGAACTTAGTGTATTGGATAATTTTACAGGGGAAAAATTATAATTAATCATAAAAAATATTAATAAAATTTAGATACTATAACACCTCAATTTTTTCTATAATTACAAATAGGATCTCATAAATTTATATAGTTGACTTTGTAGTCCTTAATTAGACAATTAGATGTAAAATAATAAACTAGTACCCAAAATAGACAGTTAGAGGTAAAATAACAGTTTAGTACTTGAATTTTAAATTTTATATTTAGAATACCTAATCAACCCTAGAATTTTATCAAATCAATTATGAGACCTAAAATTTATATGAAAAATAAATTATGGAAATTAGTAGTATCTAAAATGAATTTTGGGGCTAAAGTATAAATATTAAAACTTTTTGGGAAAATTTATAAACAAAGAAAGTTGAGGGGATAAATTATAAATATAAAAACTGTTAAAAAAATATCATAAAATTCTAGAGAATTCTATTTTGGCACAAAATCTTCTTCTTCTCTATGGTGGCCGAACTACCTTGTTCATTCTTTCACCTCCATTTTCTTCTTCTTCCGAAATTCTTCCAACCAAAAATTTTCAAACTTAAACCTAATTTATTTTACCCCTTAAATTTAGTCTAAACACCTAAAAACTATAAGAATTCTCACCAAAAATCTAAGGAAAAACTAGAATTTTCAAATGAGAGCTAAGTTGGAAAATTGAAAATTTTGAGGTAAATGATTTATTTCTTATTTCTATTTATTAAATATGATTAGTATAATTGATATAGATAATTAATTGTAGAAAAATAAGCATATATTAGATTATAGAATGAATTAAGATTTAAATAGGATTATGTAAAAAATCAAATTTCCATATAAGTAAATTTAATTCAAATTGAGTCTAGAATTGAATTATTTGTGATACTTTAAATCTAAAATATGTGAAATTTTCATTATAGAAACAAGAAAACAAAAAAAAGATGGTGGAAGTGATGATGAATAACAATTGTGCTTAAAGTGAATTTTGATGTTTTAAAGTAATTTTTATAATACCTGAATTTTTTTTTATGCATGTTGTTGAGATGGTTGCGGATAGATTAATGTTTCGAGAATTTCAGAATTTATATTCAGGAAGGATCTTGTGAGTTTGTTTTCATGTTCTTAAAGGAATAATTTGGAAAAGTGTAAAACATAAGAGTTGTAGATTTATACCTTATCTTTAAGTTTGTAGAACTGCTTTGTAAAATTTTGTGTGTGAGGAGATATGCTTCCTGACCAGAACTTGTCTAATTCGTTATTTTCTGCAGAAAGTCTGAGAATGTTTATTTATTCTGAAAATGTTAGAGGATGAGCGAGTCAAAAGTGTAAACATGAAAAATGTTTCTTTATGTGTTATATAGATGGATGTAAAATTTCAAGGATATTAGATAATTGTAGCTCAAGAGAGATCTAAATTAATCAGATCTGCTCGGATAGTACTTGGAGAGTAAAGTCAGGGTGAAATTTAGAAATTCACTATAAATTATGTAGATCTCCTTTTGACCTGAATTTTGGATATGTTGGACTCTAAGTGTCTATTTTAAGTGACAAAAATAATGGAGGAGTTTGGATGTCTGTAGCTTGTTTGCGAGATGGTTTAGTGTGAGTTGACGAGGAAAGTTTTCTAGCTCGACAGAAATAGGTAGTGTGAGCTGGCTCCTCGATTGCCGAAGTGGAAATTGGCGAAGTGAGATTAGTGAAGTGCGATTTGCCAAAGTGAAAATTGGCGAAGTGGGATTTGCCGAAGTGGAGATTGGCGAACTCGGATTACCGAAGTAGAGATTGCCGAGGTGAAAATTGACGAAGTGGAGATTGGCGAGGCAGTAGCTTATTTAAAAGAGAAGCAGTAGCCATTTTTCACGATAACTTTTCCTCTTTTCTTTCTTTCCTCTTCATTTCTTCTTCTATCTCTCTCCAATCTGTTCCATTTGTTTTCTAATGCATTAATACTCAGAATTAATGCATTAAATTATTAAATTATCACATTCAAAGGTTTCGATCGTCATTTTCAAGTTCAGATCCTTCAAGAACTCATTTTTGGGGAATTAAGGTGATTTTCTCCAAACTTCATTTTCTTTTTAGATTAAGATTTTTGATAGTTAGAATAGTTATTTATGAGTTATATAGAACCTATTATGAGCATTTAAGACTATTAATTTTGATTAATATGGAAGATACTATAATTTATAAATTTCGATAAATAGTGACGTGGATAGTAAGTATGTTCTGAATTTTCAAATTTTTTTTAAGAGATGAATTAAATTGATGTTAGGAAACAATAATAGAGACTATAAAATGGTTAAAATTATAAGGAACCATATTATATACTATTAATTGAGGAAATTCTAATTTTGAGTATTTGGGGAATTGTCATAGGAGAAGAGAATTCATGAAAATAGAGGAGATTATTGAATGTACAAGTAATTGAGGAAAATACAATGATAAATTGCTTTGAGGTAAGTATGAACTATGTTAATGTATGTTGCTATCCATTAATTGAGCTTGCTACTCTTTTCTTACTTCATGTAA
>CANXYC011264232.1:0-12830 GCA_948193065.1 Aleurites moluccanus | reverse complement strand
TTCCTTGTTAATATTTATGGATTAGAATTCATTTTGCATGGTTAGAATTCAAAGGAATAGGTTGAAACCCTTATAGGAAGAATATTGAATCAAAGTGTGATTTTGATGGATTTATTGCTTTAAGTGTTGTTTATATGATGTGTATGATATGAATTTATGGTTGAATGATGAAAACAAACTCATTTGGTTAAGGAATTAGATGTGGTCGAACCATTAGGGTTTAGGGTTTGGTTTTGTATATTTTTGTTTTAGGCTTTTAAATGATAGAATGAAATATATTTGATGTATATTTAGTGAATTAAGAATTAAATGTTAGAAAAGAACTCATTTGGAAGGTGATGATGGTTTGGCCGAATGTAAAGAATTGGAATGGAGAAGTGTATTTTGATGTTAATTAGGTTTGAATGTTTAACTGTGGTTCATTATGTGTTTATATATGTTAATGAATGAGATAGCATTGAAAAATGAATGAAAGGAATGATTTTTGTTTGAATTGGATAAGATTAAGTTTATTAGATTATAGTGTTAGACTAATGTATTTGATAAAGTTGAGTTTGAATATAAATAGGTATGGGAAATGATAGAAATGTGTAGGTTCAAATGTGTATAGAATGTATGATTTAGGTATTTTGAAGGTAATAGTGAATATTGATATGTTTAATGTAAAGTGTGCTTTGAAGTGAATGTAATGTATGTTTTGTGCAAATAATGTGTTTTGTAATGATTTATAGCTTATCGGAGTGTTGTGTGTGGTAATAGGTGAACTGTCGAGAACTCCTGATTGGAGTGCTGAACGGCGAGCCGAGTAGAGCTAGAGTGCAGTTTTGGGGTTTACTGGACTTTTTGCATACCAGGTGAGTCCTTATGTATAATCATGCATAAGTTGTATCATATAGGCCATATTATTTCAATTGAGCCTTAAAATTTAAATTTGCTACCCAAAGTTACCTAAACTGCAAATTGACCCATAAATAAGCCCGTCGAAACGATTTAAAATGACCTAAACTTTGACTGTCCATAAAATGGAATCCAGAAAGCCAATTGGGCCCAATCATCTAGTCTCAACCTAAGCTTCGAAACGATACCTCATGGTTCATCTAATTCTTTTGTCAACCTAGTTAAACCACTCAAAAATTTCAAAACGGACCCGTAATTTACGAGCCAGTTGCGGCAGCGCAACTGGGCCCATCCGGGCCAATGTTTGTCATTTTCCCAACTTGCTTCATTTTTCTTTATATATGTTTTTATGATCAATCTACATCTATATAAGATTTATTTGAGCTATATTTATGCTAATTATGTTGTATATAGAGGCACTCTCATATGATATCATAACAGAGCTATCTCGATGGTATAGCGGGTAAAACCATCGACTGTGTGCACACTGGTTTTATATAGACCTCAGCTAGAGGGAGTTGATGTACTCTAGCCATAAGAGCCGATCACTCTTACGCATGGGTGGATTAATCTCTAATGGTGCGGAAGAGTGTTGTATCATAAAAGTTATAATTGTGCTAAATCAGTACAATTGTATTTTTCTCAGTACCCATACTTGTTATATCATATGTGCATTGACTCATTCATTCAATAATTGATATTTCTTTATTTGGTATCATATATGAATATATACATAGATATTATACAGATATGGATCTAGATACCTATATGGATAAGTATCTGATGCTTATCATTTACTGCATTTTTATACATTTGGATTCACTGAGTATTTTTATACTCACCCCCTTCAGTGGTTATTATTTTCAGGTCCACAGTGAGGCACGCATTCCATTGGCAATCCTTACTTCCGCCTTGGAATAGTAATAGCTGATTATGTAAAATCCTAATTCCAATAGTATATGTAAATAATTATATAGAATAGAGACTCCATAGTATTGAGAATTCAAGAGTAGCATACATATATTTTTGTGCTTGCATATTTATAGTTTCATATAAGAATTATAATATGGATGTATATATAATATGATATTTGTGGATATTGCTGGATATATATATTGAGTTGATATTGGGGATCCATAGGGATCACTGAATTGAGAATAGAAATTGGAGTTTATAATTGAGGTGTTTATTGTGTGTTTTTGTTTTGGATATACTCCTTATACAAAGGAGATGCTGCCCAAATTTTTTATGAATTGCCAAGCTATATTGAGCTTGTTATTATAATGCATGCCATATAGTATAGACATTTGGGTTCTTCATGGTACTGGTAGCATAAGCATCACCCGTACCCTAGGACCGTCGCGGCTCCTAAGTTGGGTCGTGACAAGGAGGCAATTCGTGAAGCGGAGTTAGGCGAGGAGAGATTGGTGAAGAGGCATTGCCGAGGTGGCATATGTGAAGTGGAGATTAGACGAGGAGAGATTGACGAAGAGGCATTACCGAGGTGGCATATACGAAATGGAGTTAGGTGAGGAGAGATTGGCGAAGAGACATTGCCGAGGTGGCATATGCGAAGTGGAGATTAGGCGAAGAGAGATTGGTGAAGAGGCATTGCCGAGGTGGCATATGCGAAGTGGGCACGCGAAGTGGGATTGGCGAAGTGGCATTGCTGGAGCGGATTGGTGAAGTGGCATTTGCGAGTTGGCTTATGCGAGGTGGCATTGCCGAGGCGGATTGGCAAGGTGAGCTAGCGAAGCGAAAATTGAGAGGTAGTAACCTATTAACCAGATACCCAGTAGCTATTTATCGTAGGTTTTCAACTACTATCTCATTCTATTCATCACTTTCTACTAATTCAATTCACTCAAGTCAAATTAGTTTTTCTAGGGTGTTACACTCTACCCACTATAATAAAATTCGTGCTCGAATTTTCTGATTCCCTAATTGTTCATCGATATAGTTTTACCTCAATTCACTTTTAAATAGTTTATTAATCGATTCTTCATATATTCTATTAATAATACTATAATAAACTATACTTTTTTTTCTCAAAAATTTCTATCTAGTCAAATTGCAGTAATATTATTTATTAACATCATTACTTGTAATTATAAATCTTACCCATACTTGTATCATCAGATGTGGATTCTTCATTTAGATCCTTTGGCTATTTACCTCGATTTTTAGCATTAGGGTTATCATTTTGTTCTCTTGTCATTCTTCATGGACAATTCTTTATGAAATGACTAAAGCATCCCATATAGGTTAAGTTATTCATATTTACAAGCACAACTCTATCATAAGTTACTTACAACTAACTATACCCCAATAGTACCCATGGAGCCTCTAAGAGTTTACACATAACTCCATAAAAGAGAATATTTATATTAGAGTTTTGAAAGTCCCAAGTTCAAAGAAGGAATGACTTGGGAATCAACTTCTACTATTTGCTCCTGGAAAATGATAAAACATGAATGGGTGAGATAAAAATCTCAGTGAGCAATATATATGTCACTTCACTTATAAGGCTAAAGACAAAGAAATTAGCTCACAAGGAAAGTGAAGGTAATATATCAGATAACAATAAGGAATATGATAAACAAAGAGAATATAAATGATCAATGATTGGTTATTTTAAGGTTGATCACAGTTATGGAATCACATTTGCAATCAATGAAAGGTCTGATGTTCATTTATGAATAAATTCAAGGAAAAAACATTTCAAGATGTTATGATTTTCAATCAAACAAACTTGTCAATAATTTTTAATGAACATATCAAAGAATTTAATAGTCAATTAAAAGCAATAATAAAGCAATGGTAGTTATAAGAGGGTTTGGCCAATAAGGTACCAAGCAAGAAAATAACAGCAATTTCAATTGGTTCCAATTACAAACAAAATGGTATATGCATTACTTACCTCACATAGCACTAGCCAAAATATAACTTTGTTCACTTTACTTAGGGTACGTATCTATATCATCACTTTCATTACCTTCTTTCGAAGCAACACATCAATTAAGTTCAAATTAAAACTCATTCTATATGAAATTACATTAATTCTAACCTTAATCCAATTAATTTCCTTCAATCTTTAAAGTTAGAGTTTTATCTTACAACTTTCTAGTTAACTATTAACCCTAACAGCCTTGACAAAATCATATATATCTCTAGTTACAAATGTCCAATTGCTTCGATTTTTTTTCTCACTTAAACTAAATATATGAAACTATAATATATCCAAATTTTAGATCAAACTGAATACTATATAATTATTGGTGATTTCTCAAAATTAGTCCTGCTATCTTGAAATTTTCATTCGAATAGACTTCACTATTAAGGCTACAACTGAATTCATGAACTTCCAATTATATAACTGTTTTACAAAATTTATTTCACATAAAAATAAATATTTTTTTATGTTTTACACCTTTCCTAATTCAGAATCTAGTATCCTCAAATCACTAAAATACAATAGCACTTCTTGTTTAGTTATCCATTAGATTCAGTTACACTTATAGCCTAATATCTCTTTACTCACTTCAAATTTCACAAAAATCTTTTTCACAAATTATTTCATTAAGGTCATGAAATTACGGATGTAATTTTATATTCCTCCACTGATACCAAAATCCTTAAATCTATATAACAATTCTTGTTTTTGTTGATTAATTCTTAACACATAAACTTCAAAAGAAAACCCTAATTTCATAATCATCAATGGTCACATATCTTTCACAACTCCTTAAGTTCAATGGCTATTCTACTCATATACATTATCAAAATAAATTAAGCATTAAGGAATAGAAATTACCTCATCCAAAGTATCATTTTCTTCTTAATCACCTTTGAAGCTTCCTTTCACTTTCAACTTCCACCAAAGTCCAACTTCCTCCTATGGACTCTTCTAGCTCCCTTTACCAAATCACCATATTTATCCTTATAACAACTTAATTAATAACCCTTGTTGAGGAACACTATCATAACCATGTTAAAGGAGAAAGTTTTGTTGAAGAGAATGGATGAAAAGATGAAGAAAGGAATGTTAGGCAAGGCTACGGCCAAATGGGAGTCAAGTGTTGGGTTTTTATTTTCCCATCACTTATCACTCACACACACACACACACACACACACAGACACAAATATATATATATATATATAATTTGATGGAAATATGAAGAAAAATTTGGAAGAAATGGGAGATTTCTATAAATGGACAAGTGTCATTATTAATTTACCAAATAATAATTAACAAGTAATAAAATATATAACTTAGCTATAAATTCATCTATGTGGCCAACCCACACATGGATATTAGAGTTGGTTTTATTTTTGCTTCATTAATATGATTCATTAGGTGAAAAAATGAAAAAAGATGTAGAAGAAATAGTAAATTCCTAATAAATGCACATGTGTAATACCCAGTACTTAGAGTGTTAGAATAAATATATGTTTGTTTGTTTGATGAATGTTAGCATGTATATATTTATTTGTACATGGTAGATAATCTAGAATGCTATGTTAAGTATAGATTACTCCTAGAATGATTATATGTTGAGACATGATGAGTTGTGATTGATTTTGAGGCGTTAAACATGTGTATATATAAGTTGGTTGAGTTAGGACAAGTTAGAATTGAGAAAATATGAGAATTCTTCACTCCCATGAAAACGATTCACCCCTATAAAAGTGTTTCAACCCCATGAAAATATTTCACCACCTTGAAGAAAGTTTTCACGGGAGTGAAGACCTTTTCACTGGCGTGAAAGATCTTTCACCATCATGAAAATACTTTCTATGTAAATTGGCCAATTCTTTAACTTTATATTCACGGGCATGAAACCCCTTAACGGCCTTGAAGAAGTGTTTCAAACCCAATGTAAACAGTGACTTTCACGACTGTGAAACCTATTTATGGGCGTAAAAGTGTCGAGCCTATAAATATCTGACCATTCTCCTTCATTTTTAAACTTCATTTATTTCATTCTTCTTCCTCTCTTTCTTCGTAAATACACCTCACCCACCGATAAATTCATTAAATTCTATTCTCAAACACTTATTTTATCTCCATTAACACAAGCATGAAGAATCAAACCTTCAAGAATATCAAGATTTTAGATTTCTCAAGAATTTCCATTCTAGGGTTTTAAGGTATTTATTCCAAACTCCAATATAAGTTTAAAATAAGTTAATACATAATTAGAATATATGATTATGAGTTATGAATAGATGCTTAAGAGCATCAATTGGATTTATTATGGATTATAGCAAGATATATATGGATTTAGGATTTTAGGTAAATAGTAGCTATTCATCCCAAACTTTCACATTTCTTTAATAAGTGATTAAATTGATGTTAGAAAAAATATTAGGATTCTAAAAGATGATTAGAATCATAAGAATTTACTATGTATGAACATTTTTGGGCATGAACCCTAATTATGAGTATTTGGGGATTTGACATAGGAGAGGAGAATTTAAGGAATATAGAAAAGATTATTGAGTGTACATGTATTTGAGGGAAATACAAAGATAAATTGCTTTGAGGTAAATATGAACTATGTTAATGTATGTTGCTATCATGAATTGTGCTTGCTACTCTTCTCTTACTTTATGTAATTTTCTTAAATTCATTATTGATGAATCTAAACCTATAAATTTGTAATTTGTAAACTATAAATTGTTGAAACCCTCATAAATAAGCCAGTTGAATGAATGACTTGGTTATTGTTTTCTTGGACCAAGATCATTATATACCTATTTGTGTGATGGAATAACTATATGTAAATATGTGACGATGGTCTTATGACCACTATGTTTCTTGATAATATGTCCAAGCTATATAACCCATAACCCACATGTAAATAGAACGTTCTTCCCAATGAGAGTTAGTTCATTGGTCCAATGTGCACATCGAGAATCCAACTGATAGGGTATTTTGTCAGTGTCCCTCCTAGTTGGGGACCAAAAACAATAGGCATGTGCCCCGTGCAAGCACATGGAGACGTTGGGGTGACAAGGTGCACTGATATGCTATACTATGATCTATTCTAAGTTCTATTTCATGATATAATTTATAGTGCCATTCTTGGTAGGCACTCACATGTTTAAAAAATTATGATTTTTCATGTTATGATCTCTTGTGCCATGATTCTGATAATCTCTTTCCTTCTGATATTTCAAAAGTATAGTGAATATATGTTCAAGACCACACTTATTCTCTATATCTTTGTGATACTTGTAAGCATTAGTGTAGTTTATATCTTACTGAGTTGAAAGCTCACTCATCTTCTGTAGATTTCAGGTAATAGTGTAGTGTAATAACTCACCCAAGTTTAAAAAGGAAATTAAGAAGAAATATTGAGAATTTAATTGAATGAATAAGTAATGAAAAAAAAAAAATTCTACTTAGAAGCTCTAAATAGCTTAATTGTAAGCATCGCATAGAACTCGATTTTTAATTAAATAATTATAGCTCTTTTGACAAAGTAACCTAATGAAAATTAAAATAGACATTACAAAGAGTGTATAAAAAAATATATGGGGGAGAAATTAAATATAGGAAAGTATTTAAAAAATTAAAGGGAAAATGAGATAGAAATTAAATTGGAAAATGGCAAAATGGAAAATATGGGTAATTTTAAATATATATATATATATATAAACCTTAGCATAAATGAAGTCATCTTCTCCATTTGGAATCCACCATGGCCGGCCACCATTGTTAGAGCTTCAAAGGAAAAATTTCTTCACACCATACCCAAAACCCATGATCCAACCTTCCATCCTTCACAAATAATCATCCCCATCATTTCTAATTAAACTATTTGGGCTTGGATCAAGCATTTGGAGCTATGGATCTCAAGAGGTAATTTCTTCACCTTGCTCTAACATTTGATTTTTTTTTTGTTGTAAATGAAAGAATGGAGGTTGGGTAGTATTTCTATGGAGTTGGAATTGGAATAAACATGTTAGATGGGAAGATTGAGTTAGGGTTTGGTTTAGGTAAAAATTTTCATTTTTGAATTAGTGTAACATAAATTAAATTGATAGTGTAAGAAACCTTATATGAGGTAATATATAAGTAATTAGTGGTTAGAAATAAAAATGAGACTTGTTGTGTGAAGTTGTGTGTTGGGGGGAAATTCTAAAATTTCAGAATTTATGAAATTCCTAGTTATGAGCAGAATATTAAGCCCTCAATTTCGTGGCCTTAAAGTCAGAAATTAGAAAATCATAAAACATAAAAGTTGTAGATACATGTGTTTATATTATATACATAGAAGAAAGTTTTGCCAAATTCGTACTGTGGTGGGATACAAAGCCCTGATCAGGACTGGATCGGGTGAAGGTTTCCACTGAGATAAACTACTGAGTTTTGCATTTTATAGGATCTTAAGATCTAATTCAAAACTCAGAACATGAAAAATGTTCCTTTATGTATTAATTAAAAACATATGAAAAGATAATAGGAATTAGACACTTACATACTGAGTTATAAGTGAAAGAGTGAAGACTGTTTGGGTAAAAGTTGCAGGCTGGTTGCAGAGTTGCAGGCCCTAGTTTATAAATTCACCATAAATTGTGTAGTGACCAAAATGGCCTCAATTTTGGATATGTTATAACCTGAGATGTCTAGTTTAATTAGGAGAAAGAATTGAAATAATTGAATAAGCATAGTAGGAGATATTAGTAAACTAACCATGATTGCCAAAACCTGAGATTTTGATAATTAAGGGGTTTTTCAAAGTTACTTTAGAATTTGTGTAATTCAACATTGGATTGAACCTAAATTTTGTTTAAATTATATTATAGCTTCAAGAGGCAAAAAAAAGGAAGCTTAAGAAGGAAGCTTAGTTTGGGTGTTTTGGTCTGTAAGGTGAGTAACTATATATTACTTCATTTATAATTGTTCATAATTCTAATTATTGAAACCACCTTGTAAGTTAATAAATATTGACCAATGCACATTGTTCCTTTTGCTTGAATTTTATTTCCATTCAAGCATGTTTTCATCGGAATTATCGTAGCATATAATTGAATAATCTATTGAACCCCATATTTCTTGAATAGCTAAATGTGGATATATATATATGATATCAAATTGTTAACCTATTCTAGTAAAACAAATGTGTAATTTCACTTTGCTTCTGAATGCATCCTTGGTATTAATTAATTCAGATTATAGCCATTGGAATGACTTGACTTATTATCTTTTGTCGAAAACCTAATTGATATCTTTCATATAATTACTTAATTATTATTACATTATTGATATGAGCATTACTAATGTTATTGATAAATGCATAATGGACCTTAGGTCATTATGTAATGAACCCTATTAATATATAGTATATACATGACATATATCCCTCTCGATGGGGCTATGATAATACATCGAGACTTTGTGCACATTGTACTTTTTGACTGACCCTAGCTAGAGAGGGGTAAGGCTCTAGCCATGCGATCCGATCAACTGTATGACTACTATATAGGCATGCTACCAAGATGTAGCCTCCGCTGAGTTTTTCGGTATATCGATTATCTGTCAACATAATGAAATACATTGGTATTCTCATTATTATTAAACTGTATAGCATTTATTATAACCAATTGTTGATAACCTATTCATTGATATACCCTTAAATTTCATTTGACGATGTTCTTTACAATGGCTATGATTTCTCTTATTAATATTTGATATTCATTATTGTATATATGTATATTGAACCATTATCTTTCTTGTCAACAACATTGAATATCTAGCCACAAGTGTGGTAATATATTGTTACTCACTGAGATATTCGTATCTAACTCTTGTGGATTTATATTTTTCAAGAGCAAGGTAGATAAAGGCGATTCCACTTCTTCCCTCTTCCTCCAGAGTGGAATTTTCTGTATCTATGTAAAGACTCTTTATCCATGGTTTTGTAATGAAGGATTTAGTAAGATAATATAAAAAAAATGAAGTTGTGCAATTGAAATGTAAAATATTGAATTGGGGAAAATGTATTAATTATGATATGCATGCTGTAGTATGAGATGAATAATGGAATAGAAGTGTTGATTTTTGAATGTTGTGTTATTGTTGAATATGAAGAGAGGGACTTGAATCCTAGGATAGATTGTAGAAGTAGGGAAGTTATGGCAAATTTTCTGTAGAAATACATAATAGGGTTCTATGGGTTTAGGTGGCCTTATGCCTTCCCCATACACTAGAACCATCACATTTCCTGAATTTGGTATGTAATAGAGTTGGTATCAGAGCAAAGAAATAAAGGAAACATAATTAACTAGGTATAAGTGTCTTAAGTGTATAAGTGTACCATGGAACATTATGATTTCTGTAACGTCAATTGTTGTTATCTATTATGTGTTCATCTATGTTCCGCTAATTGATATCTGTTCCTTTTGTGTGTTTATAGATATGCCGCCATAAGGACGTCCAAGAAGTAGGGGACGGGGTAGAGGTGTTGTTCATCCAGAACCTGTTAGACGGGGACCATATTGTATGGGGCAGGGAGTTGAGGTGGATGTGGGATCTAATATAATCCCAGAAAGAGAAGAGTCGGTTGGGCCACTACCTGTGAGAAGAAGAGTATAAGAGGAAATGGAAGCAGAGCCTATGAGGAGAATAAATGAGAAAGCCTTACTGCAAGAAATTAGGGAGTTAAGAAGAGAAAATGAGGAGTTGAGAAGGGCTCGATAAGAACCGGTGCCAGTTCCTATAGTTCTGGCTGCTCCTACACCATTAGTAGCTCCTCCACCACCACTAGTTGAAGAAGTACCATTTCAAAGGTTTTTGAAATTGAAGCCTTCTGAGTATAAAGGGGATTTGGATCCCACTGATTTTCTGGAAGAAATGGAAGATAAGATACACTTGTTACGTATTGCTGATAGAAGGGCTGTAGAACTTGTCGGGTTTTTAATCTAAGAGCGAGCCAAAGATTGGTATAAGCACAGTATAGCTGGGTTGCTTCGGGTGAAAGTGAATATTACTTGAGAGCAGTTTAAAGAGATGGTTCTCAATGAATTCTTGCTAGAAAGTGTAAGAGAAGCCAAGACAATAGAATTTGAACGTTTAGTTCGAACTCCTGATATGAGTGTGTCTGAGTATGCTAGAAGATTCAGTAGGTTAAGCCGTTAAGCCTCGACATTGGTACCCACTGAAGCTACAAGGATTTTGAGATTCAGGAGAGGGTTAGTAGCACCTCTGTATAAGATTCTGACTGCATATGAGTTTGATTCTTATTCGAAGTTAGTAGATAAAGCTCGGTTGATTGAAAACAAAGAGATGGAAATGAAGACAGAGAGAGAACAAAAAAGGAAGACCAGTAATAGAGGCCAGGGCAATCAGAAAAGATCTGAGAGACATGATTATTAGATTAGACCTGCTACAGGAGGGTTTCAATCATCTCAGAGTAGACAGGGTGATAGTGCTAGTAGAGGTCAGACTCGATCAGTGACAACTTCATTAGCTCCTCGACTAGTTACTATTGTTATCAGACCTGAGCAGTTAGAATAGTCCATTCCCATCTGCAGAATATGTAACAGAAGACATCCTGGTGTATGTAGGATAGTTATGTGAGCTTGTTTGAGATGTGGACAATAGGATCACTTTATCAAATATTGTCTGTTTACCAGGGGAACACAGGGAGCACCTGTAATGTCACAATCTACGATGCATGGAAATGTTAATAGACCTCCACTTGGTAGGGGTCGAGGTTAGACTGTAGCACCATCATCAGCTCAGACATCAGCTGGACAAGGTCAGGATAGAGTTTTTGCTATCACCCAACAGGAAGCTCAGGCATCTAATGCAATAGTAGAAGGTACAATTTTAATTTAGACAGAGTTAGCTAAAGTGTTATTTGATATTGGCACTACACATTCATTTGTATCTTCTACTTATATAGATAAGTTGTCAAAAGAGAGTAGAAAAATGAAAACACCTTTGGAGGTTTCTACGTTGTTGGGTAGAACTATTATAGTGGATCGGGAATATAAAGACTATAGAGTGGGAGTTGAGGGAAGAAACTTACCAGTGACCTTGATTGAGTTACCCGTACTGGAGTTAGATATTATATTAGGTATGGATTGGTTATCCCAGAATTGAGCCTCTATCGATTGTTATGGAAAGAGGATAGAGTTCAGACTAGAGAGTCAACCTGCTTTTATATTTCAGGGTGAGAGAGGTGATGTGTAGGGTAATATCATTTCAGCTATTGGTGCTCGGAGATTATTGCGAAAGGGATATTAGGAAAATTTAGCCCAAGTGTTTGACACACGAGTATTTGTATCTGGGGTTGATCATATTCCTACAGTAAATGAATTTCCTGATGTTTTCCCCGATGACTTACCAGGATTAGCACCTGATTGGGAGATTGAGTTTGAGATCGAGGTTATTCCTAGTACTCCTATGGCATTAAAAGAATTGAAGGTACAACTTCAGGAGTTGTTAGATAAGGGTTTTATTAGACCCAGTAGTTCACCATGGGGTACTCTAGTGTTATTTGTGAAGAAAAAATATAATATCCTAGGTGAAACCCTAGTCGAAAACCCTAACCTTAGTACCTAAACCCTAGTGGGAGTTAGGGGTGTTTTCATGAGTTGGTTGCTATATATGAAATATGATTTTACCTGATGTGTTTCTATGCTATTGACTGTATTACATGCTATAGGATTTAAATGATGCAATTACATGTAATTGATAGCTACATGTGTTATAGGATTCAATTAAATTTGCTTACATGAGTGATTGATTAATATTATGTTATATGATTTAAAATGTATGTTACATGTGTGAATTATGGTAAATTAATTATTTGGGAAAAATAATTGAGGGTAAATAAAATAAATAAATAAAATAAAATAGTTTAATTGGGTTAAAAATATAATAGGACTTGATTGCATGAGAAAATAAATGGGAGGG
>CANXYC011264174.1:0-42378 GCA_948193065.1 Aleurites moluccanus | reverse complement strand
GGCTGGGGAAGGGATCAAATTAATAAATTCTGATGCAAAAATAATTGATGAAAAAACCTACCATGTAGCTTTTGGGGTAAAATTAAGTTTGTTGTCACCACAAATTTTGAAGAGCTTGAGTAGTGCCAAAAAGATCCGGACGTTTCTTTTGCCACGTGATAATTGGGAGTATAAGAAGCACCTTTCAATTGAAAAAATTTTGCAGATATTGCATTTGCGCACATGTGCTGAAGATGTTGCATTGGAGTATTTTATAGATTTGTGTTGGAGGTCATTTTTTCAAGAAGTGAAAAGGGATGAACTAGGCAATGTAGTGAGTTGCAAAATGCATGATTTGATGCATGACCTTGCTACCTTAGTGGCTGGGACAGGGATCATATTAATAAAGTTGGATGGGAAAAACTATGATGAGAAAACCTATTATTTATCAATTGGGGTTGAATTATGTCACACCCCTTACTCTATTATCCTGATAGATAGTGTGACAGTAAAGAATGTTTCCTGTAGCAGTATGATTACTAAAAAATCTGATAATAATACCTGAAATTTAAAAAAAAAAAGAAACTGGATAGAGTATCTAAAACGATTGTAACATATTTATAGTTGTATGATACTATTACACAAAATGATAAATCTAGGATTATACAAACTATAGTTGTCCAAAATAATATATATAACCCAGCTAGCTAACCAAAAACAAAAACCCAGCTAGCTAACCAAAAACAAAAATAGAGATTGTTGGCTCAACCTCTGCTATATGCTAAACAACTGAGAGGACACCGCTAACTCTGTCCTGGATATCTATTGAGAATGATCTGAAAAATATTAATATAGGAGAGGTGAGCAAATTACAATGCTCAGTGAGTGGTAAATATATATAAAGGGGAACGTGATACTATTTTCTGCATATAATTTGCACAAAATATTTAGAAAATATCATTATTCTGAAAACGAATTGCACAGAGAATCATCTAGCACAAAAAATAAATCATAAAATATTTCTCTGTAAAACATACACTCAACACATATAAACAATCTGTAGATAGATAAACTAGCATCTTGGGCGCATGATGACATATGGCAGCATCAAGAGCAAACTGGTCATACACATGTGCAGAGCTACCCCCAAATGGTGACCACCTGATATACGTCTCAAAAACTATATGTATATCAAGCGTTGTCTCAAAGACAATATCTAATATTTGAGAGTTATCCTCGTCAGGATAGTCTTAATCCGTCAATTACCCTGAAATACCCATCAATTACTCTGAAATACCCATCATGATGCATGAATTATGCGGACTCTAAAATATATAGCATAATTTTTCACGAAAATTCGACAGAATTTCTTTTTAAAAACTGTTAGTCCCAAAAATCAACATGCTCAAATAATCACAATAACAGTTTATAATTCAATATTAAACACCAATTATAACCCATAATGCTATTTTATATCTAACTAAAATAAAATATACGAAATATGGTTAAGGTTCCAATTGTCAATAATTAATATTTTGGGTATCCAAATAAAAATCTAAAAGTGTTTATGGATTCATTATATTATAGGGAACATTTTGATATAAATATTACTAATTAAAACTAATTAATTGAGAAAATTCTAAATTTAGTCTAAACCTTAAACTTTAAAATTAATTGGCTAAAATTAAAAATTAACCCAATTAAATATCAAATTCATGCTCTAAATATCAAAAATTATTAGCTATCTGAGTTAAACAATCGAAAAAAAAAAATTAAGATTTAACATTCGGTCGAAAAATAGAAAAAGAAAATCAAAAGAAATGTTTTCTGATAAGGAAAGCTTATAATATATATATATATATATATATATATATATATATATATATATATATATAAACGGCAGACGGTTCAAATTTCAAACGGTGAGTTTTTTTATTTTTTAGCTGTTAGCGGTGCTGTCAAGCTGTCGCAAATTAAGTTTGCTGCACCGCAAATTTTGAATAGCTTGTGGAGTGCCAAAAAAGTACGGACATTTTTTTTTGCCAATTAGAAGTAATCTTATGTGGAGTTCTTTCCAATTGAAAAAGTTATTCTTTCAAAATTTAGGCATTTGCGTGCAAGTGATATACATGGTTTCAATATTGATGAACTGCCGCCTTCTATAAAAAGGCTAAAACAATTAAGGTATATTGATGTACATTTTACACCAATTATGGCACTTCCAAATTCTATATGTGAGCTATACAATTTGCAAGTGTTGAATGTGTCTGAATGTTGCGATCTCGAGGAATTGCCTAAAGATATTAGAAAGCTAATTAATCTTAGGCATCTGTATAATGAGGGTTGTGTAAATTTGACCCATATGCCACGAGGAATTGGGCAATTGGCTTCCCTTCAAACCTTGTCTTGGTTTGTAGTGGGCAACAAGAATAATAAGAATGTTGGTGGATTGAATGAATTAAAAAGGTTAAACAATTTGAGAGGAAGTCTATAAATTCAGGGTTTGGAAAAGGTGAAATCAGAATCTGATAGATTGTGTAATTTGAAAGAGAAGCAACATCTTCAATCATTGGGTTTATTTTGGAAACCAAATGTTGATTTTGAGGAAATGTCACTGGGAAGTCTCCAACCACATCCAAATCTTAAAAAGCTAGAAGTGTCTGGGTACGGCAGCATGAGTTTCCCAGTAGATGGACTGCAGAATCTCACTGCTCTTCAAGAATTAAATATTTGGGATTGCCCAAAATTAAAGTCTCTGCCTCAAGAGATACGCTACCTCACCTCTTTACGACAATTAAAAATTTGGAATTGTCCAAAGTTGGAGGAAAGATGCAGAAAAAACAAGGGTGAGGATTGGCCTATCATTTCTCACATCCCAAATATTCAATTTGGACGCGAAAGAATTCAATAGGAGGGCCGCTATTTGGTAGATGAGGAATAACATTGAGGTGCCTTTGCAGGTGGTGATTCTTCTCTTCAATTTCAAATTTTTGAATCTTTTTGGTCTGCATTTTTATCACAAAATTTTTACTTTCTGGTTCCATGCGCAGATTACAGTAAATTTTCAAAAAAAATCAAATATTAGTACAAATTTTCCTTTTTTTTTTTTTCAAATCAAACAATTCAGCTAGGGTTTTTTATAAGAGGGATAAAATTTTATATGTTATAAATTTATAATTATTTTACAATAGAAATATATTATAAGATGGTCAATTTATTGTTAATAAGGGAATCATTGATGTTTTTTTATTGTTTTTTGCAAGAATGCCAGAATATCGTTTTATTTTTTCTCAGAAATTTTCATTTTTTAAAAAACAAATTCTGATTAAATTGATTAGTTTGCATTCAGAATCTTTAGGAATTTTTCTAATTGAAATTTAGGAATTCTTTTTATAGGACATTTTTTATGCACACTAACGCTTTTGTTCACCAACATTCTACAAGTCAAATGAGATATTCAATCATGAATGAAAAATAAGAGAATCATATATGCAGTAATTGTTCATCTCTTTTTCACTCATTTTACCCATATTGTCTTCTTTTTTGTTTTGTTTACCTATGCAATGTTTTCTTCCACATGAACAACAGAAAATGCTCAAAAAACTATCACTTATTTGATTTTTCAGAAAATTCGGTACTTAGAATTTCTGCCAAAGCGGTGAGCATGTGAGTTGAGGAAGTAGTAATGATTCTTTATGGTTCTTTGCTGTTAAATGATAAGGAAGGCTTGTGATGGTCAAGTGTAGCTTTCCAACACTTGAAATGATCAGATGCTGAAATTGATAAACACGGATGATGGGAAATTTTTTTCTCGACTTCATTTATCACAAAGAAGTTAGGATCTTTTGATCCTTGCTTCAAATTCAATGGTATTGAGAAGGTGATTTCTGAATCCATCTATATCATGTTTGCAATCTGTTACTTAACTGCCCTGCATATGTTATTTACATACTGAGCTGTAAAAACTATGCAAGTTCCTTTGTTTTCTTCTTTTTCTTTACTGCTGATACCATTAAATATTGAATTGTTTAAAAAAGGTTTGTGTATTTGTATTGCAGATTCTATTGCATTTGCTGGCTTTTGAGTGAAATACTAGTGGAGGGTCGATTTGTCCAAGTTTGACATTTTTGAGTTTGATGAGATGGTCTACGGTTTTTGTTTCATAGTAAAATTGACTAGACTTTTATTTTTCCAATTTATCGATTGAACTTCCATTGCAACTTAATCCTCAACGTATGCAAAGGAATTGTCTACAATGAAAGTGGTGTGCTAATGCAAGGGATTCTCATGGCTGACAAGTTTGTGCTTCTATCTTTCTCTTTCCACCCTTCTATTCTTCTCTCTTATGTGTCTATTTCATGGGATCTTAAGTATACAACAGTGACAGGAGCACATAAGGTGTTAGGAGAGCAATCATTTTCAATCAACCTTTCTGTTTCTAGCAACAATTTTTCTGGTATTACCATCTCCTCGATTTTTTCAGTTCTTTCAACATGTAAGAAAAACAAAATTAAAAGAGGGTTCAATGTCAAATCAATTCTTACTATAACTTTGATTTTTAGCTGATATATGACACAGAACATTTCCCTCAAATAATCCTTTAAGCTCTGTCTAGAAGCCTGATACATCTAAAATCCCTTGAAAGTAATGAAAGTGACCCGTAATGACCAAGTCTCAACGAAGATGGGTTGCAGTAGACTTACTTGACTCATCTCATGCCAAATACTTCCTTGAAGATTGCAAGTACAGTCCTATACAATAGTTCTTTTTTTATCCTTATTTTACTTTATCTTGTTGGTTTTCTCATCCCAGTTTTTCCTGTTATCCCCCTTTCAGGCAACTTAGATTCTCAGTTTCGTATTTTCAGGTGTGCTTGATATAGTTTCAGAACAAAGTTGTCTGAACTGTCACATCATGGGTGTGACGGTTGATCTTTTTCCAACTTATGCCTACAGCTGTAAGCTTTCCTGAATTGTAAAAAATCTAGGAATTATTGTTGATGCAAAGTACATTCCCGATTTTGGCAGTGTTTTAAATATTCTACTATTTTGTGTGTTTTTCTCTTCAGGGATTTGGTGGACACTCCATGTCTTCTGACACAACTCCAAGCCAACTTTTCTCGAGTTTGTGGAGATTCAAAAATATTTCCTGGAGGGAACTTGAGAGGTTTGTGCTTCTCTCTCTCTCTCTTTCTCCACCCTTTTATTTATTCTTCCTTTGTTTCTTTTTCAAGGGCTTAGAATTTCAACTCCTTATGCAGCAGTAACAGACTGGAGCACATATTACAACAACAAAATAAGATGTTTGAAGAGTAATTATTTCCAATAGACTTTCTGCTAAAACCTACAACTTAAATTTGTTGTTACACTATTCTCCTCGAATTTTTGATATCCTTCAACATATTCTTACATAAAAACTAGTTTAAAATTAAGTCAGCTATAATTATGAATCTATGATTTTCAGATGATATAGAATATACAATATTTCCCTCAAGGAGTCCTATAAGCAATGTCTACAAGCCTGATGCATCTAAAATCCCTTGAGAAGTTGGGGATTGTACTATGGATCTCGTCAGTCAAATGATACATCTGAAAAGGTTAGCTCACTCAGTGCTCAACTTTTAATCTCTTTTTTACATGAATGTTTCTGAAGTTGTGTACATTGCTGAGATTTTAATTGCCTTGAGGTTGTCTCTCAACAAAAAATGTGTTTCTTGATTATTTTAAGACTCTTTCTTGTATTTGTATTCCTTACCTTGCTATCTTGTTTAGACTGTTAAGACATTTTAATTTTTATGGGTTGCTATATAATTTTGTGTCAAATCCATGAACTTTCATGATTGATTATTACTATTATATATATATGCAGGAATTTAGTTTCATACTAGTAAGTTGCTTGACAAGACGTGGCATGAGAAATGGAGGTCACGTTGAAAGGAGCTTCACTGACAAAACAGAGCCAAGTGAGCATTCTATAATAATAACAGTACTATGTAATGGAGATTATTAAGGTTGAGAGGCTTCAAAGAATTTTCATATTGAATCTTTGTGATGTCTTAACCTGTGTATATGTATGTATGTATGTATATGTGAAGGTTCCTAAACAAAAGATGTGCATAATTAAGATGTTTACATGTTCACAATAGAAAATACATTGGTATTATCAGTGTTTTTATCTCTGTCCCCTTAACATTATTGTTAATTGCTAATCACAAATGACAAGAATATTGACGCAAAAGTTAGGCTTAGAATTTAAAACTCATTTAACATAAATAAATATAACATTGACTTGATTTTATATTTATGCAAACATTCGTGATTCATCTTCCCTAATTTCTGAAGTAGACTCACTGAAACTACAACAAAAGAAAGTCTGCATCAGGTGCAATTTCAGCAGTAATTTAATTGAATGAATATGTAATGACAGACTTTTCAATGAAATTTCACTTTTTTCTAGTTCTGTTCAGTCAAAATCAAAACAGTATTTCATAATAATCAATCCACAGATGACTAACTCTTTAATGAAACTAAAATGTCTTTGTTCTACTCATATGGAATAAAAACAACTAGCACATGAAGAATAATAAACAGATTGCCTTTTTTTCTCTACAAAATCTAAGGGAAAGCTTGATATGCCATGGATAAGAATATTTATGTATTCCAGCTGGTTTAGAGTTACTGCAAGTGTACAATTTGGAAAACCCAAGTACTAGGAAACAAGAAACAATGAACTTTGTATTCAACGAGAACATCAGTTCTTCTTCCTCTTCTTGTTCTTCTTAATCTCCTTTAAGCCATCAATTGCTTCAGTTAGTACAATCTGTGCAGCGAATGCATCATCTTCTTGATTTCGCAAAACAGATGTCTGCATATGCTTGAACTTTCCTTTCTTTTTTTTTTTTTTTTTTTTCTTCTTTGATATCTTCCAGTCTGCTTCTGTGATACTTCATTTGCTTCTCTTAAAAAAACAAGACTCTCCACATATGTATCCAAATAAAAGGAGAATTTCTCACCCCTGATTTTAAAGTCCCTAGTTTCCATTGTCTTAGGATAGAAAACTAGATCTCCACCTATCTTTGCAATGCAATATCACCGTTTCTCCAGACTCTAACCGACCTATTTATACTTTATCAACTTTTAATATTGTAAAGTTTAGTCCAAGACTCCACAACACCATACGATTTCATAACCCAACAGCCGAATCAAAAGATAACCTTTCCCTTAACCAGTCATTCTCACAAATCTTGTGCAGAATCAAGAAAACCAATCCAACTGCTGCAACATCCACATCTAAAGAGTAAGCGTAAATCAAACAATCTGGAAGCGCCATTTCCTTAAACAGCTCATCTTTCAAATCAAACAACAATATCACATTGCATATTTCAAGACTCTTCTGTAAAGTCTGAGCCACCCAATGGCAAATTCCATTCAAAAAAGCAGACCCTGATCGCTCTTGAATAACAAATTTCAGATCATTATTAACCACAATCCAACACTTCCTTCTTAAGGAATAAACCTCAACAAAAGCTAAAGTCTTGGTTTCAGATGATATAAGATGTCTGAACAAATACATTACTCTCACCAACTTACAGTAATTGTTTATAGAATCAAACCCAAATTCAAGTGTGTATCAAACGCATATGTGACATGAAAGTAAAATTAGGCCTAGGAATAATGAAATCATTCTAATACTAGGGTTTAAGGAAGAGCTGGCTATTAAAGAGCAACATGTTTTGGAAATAGACCTGAATTTGATAAGTGATTTCACTAGCAACCATTCATGGATTTCTTACAGAGAATAATTTCAATTACGAATGAATCTATGAGCTTGCTATCAAATTTTCTTCACCATCAGAATTTCTATCTGTATTAAGCCACCCCATTTAAGGTTTTGTAAATTGACCCCTGGAAAGTTGAAATCAGTATTTTTTTTTTTATCCCACTGGAATTCACTTGTAAATATTGCTATTTGCATTAATTTGAATATCCATGAAATCTCCTACAAGAGTAGAAAATACAATCACTAGTAGCAGTGGGTATTCTAATGCATGGCTAGCTGACACAAAGTGTGCCATGAAATATTGGTGAAAAAGCATATTTTCTTGACATTAAAAATGCCATGAAATATTGGTGAAACAGCATATTTTACGTGACATTAAAAACCAAACAAGAACTTATACAAGTAAAATAGCTTTGTGCATCAGATTTGCAGTGATTCTACATATTAAATAAGAGGGTGTTTGTATCTACTTAAAATAGATATAAAATATCGTTTTAAAGTTTAAAACGTTAAACGATTTTTTGAATATTTGTATGATTAATTCAAATTGTCATTTTAAATCTTAAAAAAAGAAAAAATTTAAACTAAATATAATAATTTTTTTTTTAAACGGGGTTTTCAAATACCTCCCAAGTATCATACTAAAAATTTTACAACTTGCACAAGTTGTCACGATGTCAAACAATTACTTTTGCTAAGAAAATAAATGCATATTTAGAAGAAAGCGGGTTGAGGGGTTGATGTGCCAAAAACACATCAGCCCCTACTGTGTGGTTTTTTAGTGTCCAAAAAAAAATTTGTAAAATTTCTTAAAAATCATAATATTATAGTATTTTTTATAACGAATTCAATGATATATTTTTTGTACAAAACAAAAATCAAATGAATTTAAAAACATATGTTAGAAGTATATTAAATCTAGACCAATAGATTTTATTCGCAGCAGTTGATCACAAAGTTTTTTTTATGTAATTATTAATTTTTTTTATTTTTAGTAGTTACATTATATCCATTTGATTATTGATAACTATTAATTGTTAAATATTTAAATAGTTATTTTTTATAAAAATTCTAATTTGAAATTTTTTTTAAATAATTTTGCTTATTTAAATAAAAAAACTAAATTATTCTTTAAAAAATAATATTTAAATAAAAAAATAAAATATTAATATTTATTTTTAATTATTATTAAACATATTAATAGCTAACGGTTAATAATAATTTTATTAAATATTTATAACAATTAATTATTAGGTAACAGCTATCAACTGCTGCGAATAGTTAAACCAAACGATGCCTAAAATCTTTTAGGTATAAATGAATTTTTATGAAATTGATTTGTACTAAAACTATTGATATTTCTTTCCTTCTTTTCAATTTTGCCAGTTCACAGTTTCTTGTTTCATTGTTTAGAATGATTTTACAAGAGCAAGAACATTGTTAAAAATTTTAAATCAAATAAAAATTTTCCCCACTTCCCACTCCCAAAGCATAATCTAACTACTAGGATTGATAACTGGGTTGGTTGGATTTAAATTAAATTGGCATTGTCTTTTTCTTGAAATCATTAAATTAACTATATGAATAAATGTAAATTGGTCTTTAATGGATGTTAAATTATTTATGTAAGCCATGATTTTACATGGTTTTCTATCATTTTTGTTGAACAAGGTTCTGTGAATTAGAATGCAGGGGATTTGGACTCTGTTTGGTCAATATTAATATTATCCTTTTGCTCCTTGAATTGATCCACCATTTCACATAGGAAAGTTAATTAAAGTAAATGTTTCACAAAAGGTCATTGATAGTGGTACCATCTTTTATTATATAGTGAAAAGAAAAAGTTGTATACCATTAGCAATGAAATGCTAACCACTTTTTGAGTCTTTTTTAAAACAGGAATTTTATTAATCATCTTTGTCATTCTTGCTACTATGAATTCTCCACCCCATTTTGCACTCCCAAACACATATATAATCATTGGTTAACTATGTCTTTTAGAAAAGAAAAACCTTGTTTATGATGTTACATTGTCCAAAAGACTCTTTTTTTTAATAGGATTGTATTGCAAGGAACAATTATAGAATGACTAATTGTCTATGTTCATATCTAAGTAATTATATATTAAGATATCAAATTTGATCTCTTTCCTTTACTTTCCAAAAGCATTATCTTTGTCAAATTTAGACCCAAAAAAAAAAATTAAAATTGGCATAACTCTACATTATAATGCATTAACTAAACATCCACTAATTAAAGTCGAAGTGGAGAACACGATATAGACCACAAAAAATTATTAAATTTGTTTCCAATTTTCCCTTTTTCCTTAATGTAAATTAGGGGGTAATTTTCATTAATGGTCATTGAATTATAGGATTAAATATAATATGGTCACATATATAATTTTTTAATTGTTAAAGTTACTAAATAAATTAAAAAATTTTATTGCAGTTTTCAGACGAAATTTCAACCGAATTTATTGATATGGCCGACAAACAATCCAATTAGATATTGACTCATAAAAAAAATTTCACATCAGTTTATCCCATGAATACTGAATTATAAGTCAAATTCTAATATGAATACATATGTATATTTTTCTTTATTATAGTCACTAAGCAAGCTTGATAATTCTATATAATTTTCAGGTCAACTTAATTATTAGTTTGAAAATAATTTAAATATTTAAATATGAAAAATTAATTAATTTATCTTTTAATTAAAATTTATAACACATCGAAATATAATCTAATAATAAAATATATATTCACGTAAATAATATATTCAGATTTAATTTATCATCTTAATACTAAAAAATAGAATTCACAATTATATAAATAACATTAATATTCTAAAATCAAATTATTATTATTTGATTTTAATTTATTATAAATTAAATGTCAAAAACATAAAAAATTTATTATGTCTCATTATTTTTTCTAGAATGAAATAAGAATAAAATTTATGAGTTATGATATATTTGTCTAATGAAATTGATATATTGATTATTTGTTATTTTTTTAATCATTATTTCTTCTTTTTAAATGAAAAATTCTTATATGTGACTTTTTTTTTATCACTTATTACAATGGAGGTATTATTTAATAAAATTAAAATAAATTTTTAATTTTTAATTAAAAAAAGATTTTTAATTTTGTTAATGATAGATTTAACAAATTTTTTTAAAAATTGAAAATTCAGATAATATTAAATAAATAAATTTAAAAATAAAATAAATGAATGAAAATAGATATTGTAACATATCATTTGAAATGATAGCAATTATAACGAAATATAACTCTATTAAAATATTTTATTTTTCCTCATCTAATTTATTTTTATATTAATTAATTATATTTTCTAATATAATTATTTTATAACTATATTTTATCTTAAATAATACTTCTTAATCAGTGCCATTACGATATTCATTGGAAATTGGTCTAAAAATTATAATAAAATTATCAAATTAATTTAGTGACTATAATAATGACTATAATAAAAAAAAAAAAAAATACGTATGTGACCATATTAAAATTTAGCTTATAATTCAATAACTATGTGTTAGGCTGATACGTCATTGCCTATATGATACTTTTTTGGTGAGTCAATATCTGATTAGACTTTTTGTCTGTCACATTAGTAAATTTAATCAGAATTTAGCCCGAAAACTAAAATAAAATTTTGTAATTTGTTTAGTGATTTTAATAATAAAAAACATTACATATATAGTCATACTATAATTAACACTATAATTCAATCATCATAGGTGCAAATTACCCATAAATTAAGCTATGGTAGATTCCAACTTGCAATTTCACAATTCTACCCAATAAGCCAAGATACCCTATATATAGTTAAAGCTAAAGCTATAACTAACACTTCCATTTCCTGTTTTATTAAAATACCATTTTCAAATACAACCTAAATCTTCAACTGAACATGGCCTTGAGTGTTAGATTCATGGATATCTTTCCATTTCTTTGGCTTGTCATTCTCCTTATCTGCTTAACGATAGGAGAATCTGTTAGCAGTAAACATGCATTTATAAACTGCAAACCATCTGATAGGGAAGCTCTTCTTGACTTCAAAAGTGGTCTTGAAGATTCTGATAACATGCTTTCTTCATGGAAAGGAAACAATTGCTGCCAATGGTGGGGAATAGCTTGTGATAGAACAACTGGAGCTGTTATTTCAGTTGATTTTCGCAATCCTTCAGGCAATTATTTTTTTTGGTCATTGGGTGGGGAAATAAGACCTTCACTAGCAAAACTGAAGTCCTTAAGACATTTGGACTTGAGTTTCAACTCATTCGATGGTACAATTCCTAATTTCTTGTCTTCTTTAGTGAACTTACAATATCTAAACCTTTCACATTCTGGTCTTGGTGGTATGTTCCCTAAAATTATTGGAAACTTGTCTGGCTTGCAGTTTCTTGATGTCTCTTCTATAGGAATAATTGTCGATGATTTTGAATGGGTAAGTAGTCTAGTGTCACTTAGATATTTGGCAATGGATGAAATACTCCTTTCGGACATAGGAATAGGATGGGTTGAGGCATTAAACAAGCTTCCATTCTTAACTGAATTGCATTTATCTACTTGTGCTTTATCTAATTTGACCCCTTCTCTTTCTTTTGTTAATTTTACTTCACTTGCTGTTATTGACCTTAGTTATAACTACTTCAATTCCAAGTTTCCAAATTGGCTTGTGAATGTTAGCAGTCTTGTATCTGTTGCTTTCAGTGGTAACCAGTTGTATGGAAGAATTCCACTTGGTTTTAGTGAACTGCCAAACTTGCAGTTACTAAAACTTGATTCTAATTCCAATCTCAGGGCAAGTTGCTCCCAACTATTTAAAGGAAGGTGGAAAAGCATAGAGGTTATTGATTTCTCATTAAATAAGTTGCATGGAAGACTTCCTGTTTCTCTTGGAAATTTAACTTTTCTCTTTCACTTTGACCTATCTGATAATGCTATAACAGGTCGAATCCCAAGTTCCATTGGTAGGCTTTGTAACTTGCAGCATATTGGTTTATCAATTAATAACATGGAAGGAAGTTTACCAGAATTTCTTCAAGGATTTGAAAGCTGCTCTTCTAAAAGTCCTTTGCCAAATTTGCAAAGCTTTTTATCTTCATACAATCAATTAGCTGGTATGTTACCAAATTGGTTGGGACAGCTTGAAAATCTGGTTAAACTCGATTTGAGTTATAACTTACTATGCGGTCCCATCCCCAGTTCTTTTGGAAATTTGCAACATTTATCTGAACTTCGTCTTGATTCAAATAAGCTAAATGGCACTTTTCCAGAAACCATAGGACTGCTTTCTCAGTTAATTCACCTTGACATCTCTTTTAATCAATTGACAGGTTTTATCTCAGAAGCATGTTTTTCAAGGCTAAGAAATTTGAAGGTGTTGATTTTGTCAGGAAACTCGTTTACTTTAAATGTCAATTTCCATTGGATCCCTCCATTCCAAATCTGGCACTTGTTGATGAACTCATGCTATCTTGGCCCATCATTTCCTACTTGGCTTAGATATCAAAAAGAGATCAGTTCTCTAGGTTTTTCAAATGCTTCTATTTCAGGTTCTATTCCAAAATGGTTCTGGAACATTTCAGGTAATCTCGGTTCACTGAATGTTTCTTTCAATCAATTAGAGGGTCACTTACCAAATCCATTTAGCATAGCTCCTTCTGCCTTTGTTGATTTCAGCTCTAATCTCTTCCACGGACCCATTCCACTTCCAAGAGCCCAAATTCAGGTGTTAGATCTTTCTAATAACAAATTCTCCGGTTATATACCAAATAATATTGGTCAAATCATTCCATCCTTGTATTTCCTTTCACTTTCTGGCAATGAGCTAACGGGTCTAATCCCAGCATCAGTTGGGGATATATCACTTGAAATCCTTGATATTTCCAGAAATAATTTGACAGGAAAAATTCCTTCAAGCATTGGGAATTTAACTTTACTAATTGTTCTTGACCTTCAAAGCAACAACTTGTTTGGTGTGATCCCAACATCTTTGGGTCAGCTAATTAGTCTTCAAACACTTCATTTAAGCAACAACATATTGTCAGGAGAAGGCCTGTCGACTCTTCAGAATTTGTCGAGTTTGGAAACTCTAGACCTTGGAAAGAATAGGCTGACAGGAAAAATTCCACCTTGGATTGGAGAAGCATTTCCACAACTCAGAATACTTCGCCTGAGATTGAATTCCTTTTTCGGAGAAATCCCATCGAAGATTTCAAATTTGAGTTCCTTGCAGGTTCTAGACCTAGCAGAAAATGAATTTATTGGTACTGTTCCTGCTAGCTTGGGAGACCTTAAATCAATGGCTCAACAGCAAACTGTTAACAGCTATTTGTTATATGGAGATTATTCTCTTCAACACTATTACCAAGAAAACATATATGTGATCATAAATGGCCTTCAACAACAGTTCACCAGGACTCTTTCCCTTCTAACTAGCATCGATCTTTCCGGGAATAATTTTCAAGGAGAGATACCTCAAGAAATAACCAAATTGGTTGGTTTGGAAGTTTTGAATTTGTCAGGAAACCATATCAGCGGCCAAATTCCTGAAAGCATTTCAGAATTGAGCCAATTGCTATCTCTTGATCTGTCAAGAAATAGGCTTTCAGGGCCAATTCCACCAAGCATTGCTTCATTGACATTTTTAGGATATTTGAATCTGTCAAATAATAACTTGTCAGGTTCAATTCCATCTACAAATCAAATGGCAACTTTTGATGCATCCTCTTTTTCAGGGAACCCTGATCTCTATGGAGGTCCACTTGCTGTGAAGTGTTCACATAACGATTCAAACAATGGTGGACAAAAAGTTGGTGAGGTAGCTGAGAATGGAAATGGGTTGATTCACAAGTGGTTTTACTTGAGCATTGGATTGGGATTTTCAGTAGGATTATTGCTTCCATATTTGATTTTCGCACTGAAAAGATCTTGGGGTGGAGTGTATTTTGCACTTGTGGATAGAATTGTTCATGAACTCTGAAGTGAGGAAAACAGAGCAGCTATAAGAAGAAGAAGAAGAAGGACGGGAAATTAGAGAAAAATACCGAGATTAACTTTTCTTTTCTATTTTTTTTTTTTTTTTTTTTTTTTTTTTTTGTGAATTTTAAGTTTTTGAATAATGATCAAATGTAATTAAATAATAATGATATGTATAAAATAATATTAATTAGTAAATTATTTTATAAATACTAATGATTATATACATTTAGTTCTATAATAATAATGAATATAAAAAAATATATAATGCAAGTAATATATACTAATAAGTATAATACACATACACTCAAATAATTTCATATAAAAATTAAGTAAATAATAACAATAATTCTCTTAGTAAAATGCAATTAATATATACTAAAAAGTATAATACACATAATTTCATATAAAAATTAAATAAATAATAACAATAATTATCTTAGTAATACTTACTTAGAAATTATTTTACATAATAATATAAAAAATATATATATTCTTAAAACTCGGGTTACAGTCTAAAATTATTTTATTAGATTAAATAAAATTAAAATATATATTTTATGATACGTCTAAAAAATTTTATAGGTTAGTTTATAATTTTTATTTTTATATATAAGATGAAAAATTAATTCCCAAAAAAAAATTATTTAATAGAAAAAATAATGAATATAATTAGTGGACTTATTTTTAATGCCAAAAAAAAAAAGAATGTGATAAAGTTTTTATACCTAAAATTTATACCTAGAAAAAGAGTAATAAAAATCTCGATTTCTTCTTAATCCCCGTCTTTGTGGAGCTCCTCTTTTGAATGTGCAGGTGATAATGCAACTAATGTAAGAATTACTGAATGATTTTGATAGCAGTTCCATGGTTGACAACAACTGGTTTTATTTGGTAGTTGTGTTGGGATTTGCAACTGGTTTATCGGCTCCTTGATTTGAAGTTATATAGGAACAGCTAGCGTTCTTTAATGTGGGCTTACTTTTCCATTATGTGGGCTTTATTCCTTAAAATCAGTCTTTATAGGCCCATTATCTTTTTCCTTAAAGGACTTTTACAGAAATAATGGGCCTGAACCCATTACAGTGAAGCCAATTTATCAGAGGTCCTCTGTCTCCCGCTGCAAGGATAAATGGTTATATCTATCAAAACTCGCATGGGGATTCTATTTCTTGTGGAAAATCTGAGAAACAGAGGGAGGGAAAAGAAATGAGTGGTGAAGGGAAAGTAGTTTGTGTGACCGGAGCATCCGGTTACATAGCTTCATGGTTGGTGAAGTACTTGCTTGAAAGTGGGTACAGAGTCAAAGCTTCTGTCCGAGATCCAAGTTCTGTAACTCTTTTATAACTTTAAATCTTTAGCTTAGTTACTGTTTTATTGGTCTTGCTTTTAATTTAAGGCTACGTTATTATCTCAAAGTTTCAATCTTTTTATCATTTTATGATCATTTGAGTTATTGGGTTTCTGGGGAGTAGATGACTTGATTGTTGAGTTGGTTTCTATGTTCTTGATCTTGTTTTAAGTTGGATTGTAACTGAAATTTTGAATCTTTGATCATTTGCGTGAATCATTAAAGTTGTTTGATTTATGGGAAGTAGTTATTTTTGGACTGTGCTTTTGTTTGAGAAATTTGAGCTTTGATGTGTGAGTGAGAGGTCTGAATTATTCAAGTTCATGGGCTAAACTTGTGTTGACTCCTAGCTTAATCTTGCTTGGAAAGTACAATCATTAAAAAAGAAAAGGGAAGGAGAATGTAGAAGTTGAAAATTTTTTAATTGATGAACAGAATGTTTGTTGATGGGCTTAATTTGTGTTGGAAAGCCAACTTCTTGGATTGCTAAAAATCTAAATGGGTTAATTTAGTCAGTTCAGTTGTACCTCCATTACCCAGTTGCATATTTATGATGTTAGACAGAGCAGTACATATATATCTGTTCCCATATTATTGAAGGAATTTTCTTGATATATGGCACAGATGATGCAAAGAAGACTGAACATTTACTTGCCCTTGATGGAGCTAAAGAAAGACTGCAATTGTTCAAAGCAGATTTGCTGGATGAAGGATCTTTTGATACTGTGGTTGAGGAATGTGAATGTGTTTTCCATACAGCATCCCCATTTTATTTCACTGTAACTGATCCCCAGGTACATCTTATTTCCCTATCATGGCACGTTTTTTATCAGTGTCAAAATATTTTGATTCTTACTATCATTAAAATTGTCAATTTTCAAGTAGCAACCAACAGTGGCAATAGAGCTTACATGCTTGCTGATATTTTTAGGAGATCCATTTGACAAAAATTTCAAGTAGGCGTACTTCTATGTGAGCATATAACTAAATAGGGTTGATTGAAATGTGATCACACACTTTTTTTTTGTTGGCTATAATTGCTGGGAATTTTTGGATCTTCTTCTTAATTATGCACCAAATTTTATTTCATAATTGTCTCTGCCATCTTTAGCTATTGCTAGTCCTTTGAATTAATTCAAAATTGAAGCATGATCTAAAACACCTTGACCGTTTAGCTTTTGGTGTAGCAAACTTGATCTGATTGTGTATATTTTGTTTTTCCCAATGTCATAAAAGAACCTCAATAACATCTCCTTGATATTATTTTTTTCTCTTTTCAGGTAGAACTTATTGATCCTGCATTGAAGGGGACACTAAATGTTCTTAGATCATGTGCAAAATTTCCTCGTATCAGAAGAGTGGTTATAACATCATCCATGGCAGCAGTTGTGTTTAATGGCAAAACTCTTGCTCCTGATGTAATAGTTGATGAGACATGGCATTCAGATCCTGATTTTTGTGAGAGATCAAAGGCGCGTAGAAATGCTTTTTTTTTTTTTTTTGTGACTAAATAGCCTTGCTTTTCTGTTTTTCACTTTGTCTGCATGAGAGATCTACCTGGTAATGTAATGAAAAATCAATTAGCCATTAATGTAATTTTATTTCACACATGACTTGGAGCCTTGCACCTATCTTATCTTGTTCTGTAAAATGTAACTTCTCTATTTCTTTTTTTACTGTCACGTTTCTTTTTCTTGGTTGCATAGCATGTTATATGTATTAACGGCATATGCATCAATTTGTCTGTGCCAATATCCTTTGCCATTACATATTCACCAAATTGTTTTGTTTGTTATCAGATATGGTACATGCTCTCAAAAACCTTAGCAGAAGAAGCTGCTTGGAAGTTTACAAAAGAGAATGGAATAGACATGGTTGCAATAAATCCAGGATTGGTGATTGGTCCTCTTTTACAGCCAACACTTAATACCAGTGCAGAGTCAGTTCTGAAGCTTGTAAATGGTACTTCTTCATCTACTACCTAGCATACTGTGTATCTACTTTCATGAAAATCAGTACTTTTTATGGTTACTGCCAAAATTTCTATATCCAATTGAAAATTTCATGAAAACTTCGTAACGTATCTTACTTGTGGCATGAATTCTTGAATAATGGTGTGTTAATGTCATGGTAAGAATTTGAATTAAATGACCAAGATGAAACATATTAAAGCAAACCAAAGAAAATTCAAAATTATTTGGAAACTGAAAGATATAACATTTTCTTTTGAGGTATGAGATCATTTGTGATGCAAGCACTTGAGATTACTTGATACAGGGGCAGAAAAATATCCAAATACAACATACAGATGGGTTGATGTTAGGGATGTTGCCAATGCACATATTTATGCCTTAGAGAATCCTATAGCTTCTGGAAGATACTGTTTAGTTGGGACAGTTTTACACTCTTCTGAGGCAGTGGAGATCTTACGCCAACTTTACCCAGATCTTAATCTGCCCAAGGAGTAAGTTTCTTAGACAGCATATAGCTTTGTATTTTACTGCTTATTATCTTCAATAGTGACAGCTGAGCTTTACTTCTAACTGCAAGTTCCTTATACTGGCAATTTGTATATTTTCATTAAGTTTTCTTGTTCTGGGATGTCTTGAATTCCAATTTAGTTCTGCTCTACAGAAAATATGAAATTGCCAACTTTTTATAATGCTGCTTAAATTGATTTTCCAGTAAGAGAGAGAAATATGTTAACTTAGTGAGAACGAACGTTTGACTGTTCTATCCCCATCGATATCTTAGCTTCTGTAAGACCTTTTATACCAAGTCCTCGGAAAGATAGACGGCTAACATAGAAGTTAAAACTAGTCAAATCTATTTGACATTGATTTGGTAGATGGAGATGGAATTGTTAGTTGTGTTGAAATGTTGAATTCTCTGCTAAAGAATAAAAAAAAGATCTATATACCTGATTGATCTGAAATTTAATTCACATGTGTTATATAGTATTCTCTATTCCATATAAACTGACATGTTAGTCTCAGGCAATCTTATTTTCCTTATTTTTGTTGTTTTGAATGATACTTTCTGTAGAAATGTTCGCAGTGATATCAGCAAAGTCATAGTTGAGTACTTGAGCTAATATACAATATTATTTTCCTTGTCAATTTTGCAGTTGACATGGACTAAACTTTTGAATATTATTTTCTGCAAGTTCAAGCTTGTAAAATTACATTTTCTTATAATCATGGACCATTTAGACTTTCAATTTTTATTAATACTTCAAATATACAGAATTTAATTAACCGATTTCTATCATACAAAGATTCTCTAATTTTCTGAAAAATATCTTGTGCATGTTTTATTTTTTGGCAGATGTGCAGACGACAAGCCACCCATGACAAAATATCAAGTATCCAAAAAGAGAGCAGAGAGTCTAGGTGTCAAGTTTATTCCTGTTGAAGTAAGTTTGAGGGATACTGTCGAAAGCTTGAAGGAGAAGAACCTACTTAGATTCTGAGTCACATTATTTACAGGCAAGTTGGCAATGAAAATGCATTCCATTCTTGTAATGGTTAGATAATTGTAAAAATAAGTTGAAGCTAGCATACCCCATACTTCTACTATGTGCAAGTGTTCTAGATATGCAGACTAACTTGGTTTGCAGTAGTTGAGAAAAATTGAATAGTTATCATCATCTCTGAAAACTCCATTGATTTTTCGTTCCTGGAATTTGGATCTATGTAAACATATAGTCAATGCAGTTGGTGTTTCAGAAACAGGCCCAATGGTTGAGATTTTGTTTTGCCATGAATGTCTCGCACTATAAATTTGTTAATTATCTCAGTTTCTATTTTTTTCATTTTTTTCTTTTAATCAACTCAAAATTTTCTGTTAATATAATAAAATTTTTTTTAGTGCCTAAAATGTTCTTGTCCAATTAAATACTCTTCACCAATACCTCGTCTTTAACCAACACCCTCCACAAATCCTGGGCCTTCCAAGAATCCTTCAAATGTTTACGGATGTACATATGTGAACAATTGACATAACACTTGGCAATTGTCTTGTGAGTTGGCACAGGGAGATGGAATTGATTTCCATTAACCCATCTTAAGAAATTAAAATAAATAAATAAATTCACTTTCCCCAAAAGAGTTTGATGGGAAACAGTGAAATGAGTGTGGGAAATCCAATTTCTTTTTTGTTTTAATTTTATTGAAAAAAAAAATTAAGGTGGAAAATAAGTGGATAATGATAAATTTTGGATAAAGAGGCAGAAATGAAAAATTTAGTAATAAACAGAGAAGTATTTTAGTTATATATATATATATATTAAAATTTTTATAAATTAATATTGTGAGAATTTATAAATTTTATTAATTAAAAAAATTAATTAATTAAATATTAATTTAGTCTATTAATACATTGAGATTATAATTTATATGTTGATTTCATATGAAATGATTAATTTATAGACATAGCTAAAACTAAGATATATTTTAATTAGCTTAATAAAAAAGAGCGATAATTATTTTAATTAGATTAAATTTCTGGATCGAAATAATAATTTTTTTATTTTTATAAATTTATTTTTTATTTTATAAAAAATTCTTTTTATTTACTCCAAATGTAATATATTATTTATGTAATAATAATTAATATATTTTATAATATATATGATGAAATTAAAAATAGTGCTCATAATGTGATTATGGTTATTAGGGTTGTGCATTTGTATAGTTCGATTCAAAATTTTGAAATTTTTTGCATTAAATTAAAATTTTGAGATTCAAAAATAAAATCTATGATCGCAAATCGAATAAAAAAAATATTCATATCGAATTATTTTGAAAATTTGGTACGGTTTAAAAATTTGAATATTCGATTATAATTCGAAAATTTTTAATTCGGTCTGAATATTCGAATATTTTGATTTAGTTGGTTCAAATATTCAGATATTTAGAGATTTAAATATAATTTTATAATATATATAAAAAATATTATAAATTTATAATTATATAAATAAAAAATATATATATAAATTATAATATGTAGATCATATATTATAAATATATAATTATATAAATACAAAAAATATGTATATTATAAAATATATATAAATTAATTAATTATTTTAAGTATTTGAAAATTCAGTTGAAGTTGAATATAATTTAATTTGATTCTATTAATATTAAAATCATTCAATTATTTGAATTCAGTTAAATAATATTTTTGAATTTTTTTTTTTTTTTTTTGGATTATTTTTGCAGCCTAATGATTATGATGGGACAAGAGGAGTGCGAGAAGAATTAAAGGGAGTGGAAATAGCCTCATCCGTGTTTTTCATATTTTTTCTTCTGACATCAGAGAGAGGGAGACAGACGGTATGAGTGGAGAAGGAAAAGTAGTGTGTGTAACAGGAGCTTCAGGTTTTATAGCATCTTGGCTCGTCAAGCTCCTACTAGAACGAGGTTACAGTGTTAAAGCCACTGTTCGTGACCCTAGTGAGTTATATTTTCTTTCTTTCTAGCTTCTTTGGGGTTTTTTTTTAGCTTAATTTGGTAAAATTAGTTTGATTTTTGTGACACTTCTGAGTAATTTTGAGTTTTTTTTAATTTTGGGTCTGATTTAGTTTCATGGCACAGTTTAATCTGGTCAAGTCAGTTTCATCTTTGTGGTTTTTCTGCTAAAGTTTGAGTTTTTAGATTCTGGTCTGACTGATTTTTCATCCCAATATAATGCAAATTTCAATTTTTATTTTATTTTTTTGCTTGGTTGATTGCTGTTGATGTTCTTCTTGATTGGTTCTGAGAAAGAGGTTACTTATTAGGCATTAGTCTTTGTTTTGTTGGCCAAAAGCAATCTGATAGAATGGGTTTGACTGTTGCTTTGTGATCTCTGCGTGATCAGGGATCCAGTCATGGTTCATGGTATCATGGTAAATTCATCTGTGAGAAATTGGGTAGTTGGCATCTGGATTCTTGATTTTATTGTCCAGTGTTTAATCAGACTCCACTTCTGATGCCAGAAAATGTTCTATTAATGTCAGGGAGATGGGGAGTTTGTTATGTGGTAGTTAGTAACTTTATGAAGTACTATTCCTTGGGCTTTATGAATGAAGATAGAGGCTGGTTGCTGTTTGAAACTTTAGGAGTGGAAACCTTGTGTTAATTCTCTCATTTAGTGGATGTCATATTATTTTTAGGTGCACAGTTAATTTTAGATTAGCTTCAATTGGATACTCGGATCCAATGAATACACTTGCAGTCTTACAATCTAGCAATCTGCTTATTCGGTAAAAGGGTGTAATGCACCAGTTTGTGGATCATATCCACTGGAACTTGGTATTAAAGGATTATGTAGTTCCATCTGCAGCACCATTCCTGTTAAATATCCTCCCTTTAGTTCCTTTTTTTCTTTCTTCTCTTGATCATTTGTTAGATGAACTCAAGATAACAGGCTGTTCGTTTTCATTTTTCTTTTTAAATTTTATGATATTCACCACATTTATTTGAGTTTTATGATAACTAGTAACTTTTGAATTTTTAAAACAATTTCACTACCACATCTATTATCTTTTTGGAGTTTGCTTTCTGTTGAATAATTTTGTTTATACATGTCATAGATGACCCTAATAAGACAGAGCACTTGCTTAAACTCAATGGAGCCAAAGAAAGACTCCACTTGTTCAAAGCAAATTTAGTGGAAGAGGGAGCTTTCAATCCAGTAGTTGATGGATGTGAAGGTGTATTTCATACAGCTTCTCCTGTATCTCTTTCAACAAATATCACTCAGGTAAACTTCTTGCAAATTTCAACTGCATTTATCTTAAATTTGTTTATCTTACTTAAAGCACTCTGTCTATTCACTTATAAATTATCTTACACCTAGCTTGATGCCACAGACATATGTATTTATTTATTTAATGTGATGCAGTATCTACATGATGCATTTTTGGTTGGTATTGTATATTGATTAATTTACATGATACTTGATTGCTTAGTCAATAAAATCTTTTATAATTCCATGTTTCTATGTTATATGCCTTTCAGAATGAAATGCTTGAACCTGCAGTAAAGGGAACAATAAATGTTCTTTAGTCATGTGCAAAAGTCCCTTCTATCAAGAGGGTGGTTGTGACTTCTTCTATGGCAGCAGTAGCGTTCAATGGGAAGCCTTTGGCTGATATGGTGATTGATGAGACTTGGTTCTCAGATCCAGCTTTTTGCGAGGAAAAGAAGCTAAATGGTGTCTCTTCTACTAGTTCTCTATTTTCTCTCATATATGAAAATGACATTCTTAGCTGCAGAAAATTTATGATGTTCATGTATGACTGCGGCTTTACTAGTGATATGAGAATACAGGACTTTGTTCTTTGTCCACATTTTAGGGATCTTTTCATATTCTCTGGTTCCTGTGATTAAATTATTTTGGTTCTTCTTGCAATATCTTAGTTCTTTTTTCACGTAGTGTCCTTGGGAAAACTCATCATCACCGGATGATTCAAGAACAATTCTTCGCTTATTAGTCATTCTAATGATGGGTAAATTAGTTTTTGGAGTTTAAAAGTTATTGCCTAATTCTTAATTCCTTCTCTTTATAGGCCTAATGAAACCCTTTTCCTCTTTCAATTAGGTAACCTTTTCCTCTTCCAATTAGGTAATTCTTATCCTTCAATAAGTTGGTCCTTTTCCTTCTTGGATTGGAAACACAAATACTGAATTTTCTTCTTAATAAATATATAATATAAATAATTATACTATATTAGATTGCCTGAATTTTCTTTTTCTCCTTAGAACAGAGACAATTTAAACAATCTGTTTAAATATTTCTGCTAAAACATGGAGGGTATTTGGTTAGTTCCACAACCAATTTGGTTTATTCAACATCCCAAATTTCAGAACACTTTTGCACCAGCATCTCCATTTACTAAACCCTTGAAGAAGACCCTTTTTATAAGTTGGAAGTTTCCACCACAGGGATGGGTAAAATTGAACACCGATGGATGTTCAAAAGGAAATCCAGGCCCTTCTGGAGCTGGAGGTTTAATTAGAGATAGTAATGGAAGTTTTATTGGTGGATTTACTCTTAATTTAGAAAGATGTGATGCTATTGAGGCTGAGTTGTCAGCTGCTCATCAAGGACTGTCCATGGCCTGGAGGAATGGCTTGAGAACAATCATATTAGAACTTGACTCTCTAGTGGTGGTGGAATGGTTGAACGAGGAAGAAGGATGCACAACGAGTTATCCTACTTTGGTTTCACTTTGTCATGGGTTTTTGAAATTGAATTGGGAAGTGAAGGTTGTCCATGTTTATAGAGAGGGAAACAGAGCAGCTGATTTGCTAGCGAATGAAGCATTGACTCATGCGGGAATTCACGAGTTCACTGATCCTTCAACAGAATTGGTTTCTATTCTTAACAAAGATCTAGCAGGAGTTTCTTTGCCTCGTATTGTTTCAGTTTAGGATATCAATGTATAGATTTTGATAGATGTAAAATCAAGAATTCATATTCCTTTGTCCTGTACATTAATTCCAATTTTGGCTTAAATATATTTTGGATTTACTTCTTTAATTTTTAGGCTTAAGTTTTGTATACTGCAACCAGAAATTGACTCTACAAGTAAAGAACAAATATGCTTCACAGAGTGAAAATATGTGTTTACCTTCAATTAATGATTGCAGGATATCATGAGCTAGAGTTTTCTGATGGTAAACATTGCCCAGCATGAAATGATGCATCCACTACTGTCCCAACAATGTTGTCTCTAACCAATAACCATTACATTAGAGCTCCCTTCTGAACCAGCCAGTTTGCCTCCTCAATGTAGCCCAATCCTCAATGTTCTGATCCCTTTCTTCCAACTGTATAGCTTGTCAGTTTTCCCACCTTCAAGAATTGTTAAATTTTACAAAAATATCCCAAATCAACTAGAATATAGTTTTTCATTGATTTTCATATGGAATTAAGTGATCAACAACTTGCTGAAGCTTCAAGTGTTTTACAAGATTGCTGTTCTTAATGATTATTATTAAGTGAATTGATTTGATAATTAGTGATAAACAGAGACATGTACATTTTAATCTTGCAGTCAGTTAATTAATGGGTGTACAATTAATATGTATATGTATGCATTCTGTTAGAAATATTAAAGGTGTAATTTAGGAGGATATAATGAAAAGCAATCAAATACCAATTTCACAGAGTAATGAAATGCAATCACTAGTTATTCTCTATTAAAACCTTTATAATTTTTTGAATCTGAAGTATTGATAAACATTTTCAGACCTCTCTCTCTAATTTTTCACATCAATTGTATATGCGGGTGGTAAATAACTAAGTTATGGTCATATAATGCAGAAAGCTGAAATTTTAATTACTAATCAATTTTGTATTGACATTTTAATAGTCTAAACCTAAATTGAGTTCAATCTTGAGTTGAAATTTGATTAACTAACCCAAAGAAAATTAGGATTTTATTGATATATAGAACATTCAACATATATATATATATATATATATATAGTGAAATTGCCTTTCTAATTTCGCTTGAGTGTATTTGATATTGTATCTTAACTAACTTTCAAATGAATTATGTCAGAAATTTATTACTGTAAATTTTTTTAGTGCATGTGAGATGTATTTTACTATACTCACATAATATTTTACGCATCTCACTTGTCATACTTGATTTTTAATACATTATAAGAGATTTTTTAAAATGATTTATATAAAAATTATTTTAAATTTAAATAATTATATTCATATATTTTTTATTCTTTTCGTTTAATTCATATTCAATTTATATAATTTTTTTTCAATTTATTCAATTTATCTTCAATTGATAACACATTTTTTTATTTAATTAATTTATATTTAATTATTATATTTATTCAATTTATTTAATTTATATTAAATTGATTACAAAATTGATAAAAAAAATAATTTTTTAATTGATTAAATATTATTTGTTGAATTATAAATATTCTTTTTAAATTAATAAATTTTTAATTTATCAATTAATTAATATTTTTTAATTAATAAAATTTATTAATTTTATCGTTATTAATTTATGGAGATTTTATTATATATATATATATTGAACAATCTGACTTTGTTTACACACATGAGACAGATGATCCTATGAAAATAGAACACTTGCTTGCACTTGATTGAACCAAAGAAAGGCTTCACTTTGTTCAAAGCTAGTTTGGTAGTAGAAGGATGTTACGATTCAAACGTTGGGGGTTGTGAAGGAGTATTTCACGCAGCTTCTCCTGTTATTCTTTCAACAAATGAACTCAAGGTAAACTTGATGATGGGAGTTGCAATGTTAGCTATTAGCTACTATTGTTGCTTAATTTAGAGATGACGGAGAAAGGATCGGATTGTCAAGTTTTTGTAATTTTTAAGTCATATTTATATTTTTAAAAATTTAATAAAAAATTTATGATATATTTTAAGGTTATATATACTTTTTATCTGTATCTATATATATATATATTTGATATACATTAAATAAATTTTTATTATCTATAACTATTATATATATATATATGAAATATTTGCATACTTAAAAAAAAAAATAATATGAATGGACAATTTTTAAAGGTGGGAAAGCATGGCTTGGCTTGCTTCTCATCCAGTTCCCCAATTATTTTAGTTATTGTTTTATTTTGTATGAATATAGTAAGTAGTGGTAGTGACTATTCGAAATAAAAATTATTTGGTTCTTAAAAATTAAAAACTAATTTTAAAATTCATATCATTTATTGTCTTTATGCTACCAATTAAAAATAAAAAATGACAAAACATACTCAATATATGAGTAAAAAACAAGTAAAAAAACAAACTATCTACATCCTTAAGACACTTGTACTCCATGCACCAAAATTGACAATATCAATGACCTTTTTCAATTAAAAAAAAAAAAAAAAACAATATACATTCTTAATATGATCGGAAATTTTATACGAATTTGATAATTTTAGATGAATATTAAATTAATAAATATTAAAATTTATTATTTTAAAAAATATTAAAAATTAAAATATTTTTACACAAAAAAATTATTTTATTTTAATTAAAAATTCTCTTAATCTTAATTTTTTCATGATTATATATAGAAAATAATTTATATAAAATTTTAATTATTTAATATAGTAATTTATTTTAAAAATGAAATAAATCATTATATTTATATAAAAAAGAAAATAAAATATTATAAAAATAATAACTTAAAAAGTGTTTTAAAATAAATTTCTTATTAAAAAATAATAAAAAATTTTAAATTATTAAAACGAAAATTTAGATGAAGAAATTTGACCAAAATACGTTATCAGTCATCGACAAAAATAATATGTTAGATTCGTTCATCCATTATTTATTGAATTAGATCCAAATTAAATTCAAAACTAAACACTTTTAACAGCTAATTTATTTGACTTTAATTCTTTGACTTTAACGCTTTGATATAGTTAAACTAGCCCATAAACATAGTTAAATTAAACCATTAACTTTAGGGCATGAATGTCTAAATCGGATGTGTATTCCATGCACCACAATTGATAATATCAATTGCCCTTTTCAATTTTGTAATAAATAGTAGTTAAAATTCTCAAGAAATTAAGGTTCTTGGCCTGAGTACCCAAATAAAGAGCTAGTACATCGATTGTATATTTCTTATTTATTTCTCTACTTTGATTTCCTTTCTGATTCAATCTATTCTCTTTTTCTCTTTCTTTTCTTCTTCTCTGTCAAAAACACAAATTTAACACCAAACACTGAGAACGAAAGCTCGGTATAATTGTTGCTTATTACTTATCCCAAAAGAGAAAAAAAACCAAAAAAACTGTAAATTTTTCGTGGATAAAAAATTTTACAGAACCCAATTTTCTCTAGAAACAAACAGAGAACTGAGAGCTGGCTCTTGAAATCTATTGTCCAAGAAGAGTTTATAGTGGAAACACCATGAACAAACAAGAAGGGATGGAAACCATAAAGAAACAGTAAATAAGAAAAAAAAATTATACACCATATTTTTGAAATATATAAAAGCTTAAAAAAAGAAAAAAGGAAAGTAATTTCCTCAATTTTTAAGCCTGATTAAATTTCAGGTTAGGCTCAAGACTAAACATATTGAGCCCATCTGCTTGAAAATTACATAAAATTCTAGATCCAAAGAAGTAGACGTTTGTGGTGGATTATACCTTATGGTTCTATATTCAAAATATCTTATCTCATTGCTGACACAAAATGCAAGCTGGTTCAATGTTCTAAAATCTAGAACTCACTTATTCAATTAATTTGATATTTGATAAGAACCAATTAAAGAATTTTTTTAACTAATTTATAATAGATTTTAGATTTTAGGGTGAAAAGTTATAAATAATGGAAAAGTAGCTTAGACTAGATCGATCAGTCATTAAATTTCTTTGGAAAAAAAAAGTATATATTATGAGTGGAGAAGGGAAAGTGGTGTGTGTAACAGGAGGCTCAGGTTACATAGCTTCATGGATTGTCAAGCTTTTGCTCCAGCATGGTTATACAGTTAAAACCACTGTTCGTGATCCAAGTAAGCATATCTTAATTTATCTTACATCTTGAAGTTCTCTTCTTAGTTGTTTGCTAAGTTTTGTTTATACATCTCATAGATGATCCTAAGAAAACAGAACACTTACGTGCACTTGATGGAGCCAAAGAAAGACTTCATTTGTTCAAAGCAAATTTAGTGGAAGAAGGTTCTTTTGATCCAGTAATTGATGGATGTGATGGTGTTTTTCACACAGCTTCTCCTGTGATTCTTTCACCAAATGAACCTCAAGTAAGCTTGTAGTGAATTGTTCCCACAAGTAGTTGTAATTTTACAGTCGTCCAGTACTACTAAATAAAAGCCTTTTCTTGTTATTAGTTGTAGCTGAAAAATTTTCGTGTTAAATTATATTTCAGGTAGAATTACTTGAACCTGCAATAAAGGGAACTCTAAACATTCTTAAATCTTGTGCAAAAGTTCCTTCAATCAAAAGAGTGGTTTTAACATCATCAATAGCGACAATGATTGCCAATGGAAAACCTCGGACCCCTGATACGGTAATTGATGAGACTTGGTTTTCTGATCCAGCTTTTTGCGAGGAAAATAAGGTACTTTCTTCTGATACAAGGTGTAGTTCTCCCCTTATCCTCATCCAGCAGGATTTGAAAAGTATATCTAATTGATCAAATTTTGGTACTTTTCAGTATTGGTATCCACTTTCCAAAACCTTAGCTGAGAATGCTGCTTGGAAATTTGCAAAAGAAAATGGAATTGACTTGGTTACAATAAATCCAGGATGGGTTATTGGCCCTCTCTTGCAGCCAACTCTTAATCTCTCTATGGAGATGATTTTGAACTATGTTAATGGTACCTTTCTTCTTCATCCTCTATTGACTATTAGATGCAAATTACAAGTTTTAAGTTAAATTAGCTAACTGAACCCCTAATTCTCCTCTTTATAAATTAACTAATTGAGTTTATTTTCTATGTTCAGGAGCTGAAACATTTCCAAATGATATTTGTAGGCTTATTGATGTTAGAGATGTTGCTAATGCACATATTCAAGCTTTTGAAAGACATTCAGCTAGTGGCAGATATTGTCTTGTTGGAAAGGCTGTACACTTCTCTGAGATATTGAAGATTGTGGTTGAACATTTCCCTACATTGCATCTTCCAGAAAGGTAAGTTGATAAAGATGATAACTTGATATCTTGTGTTAATCGATATGCTAACCATTTTTTGTCCCATTCATAGCAGATGTGCTGATGACAAGCCTTTTGTGTCAAAACATGAGGTGTATAAGGAGAAAGCAAAATCATTGGGCATTGACTTCACTCCTTTGGTGATTACTCTTAAAGACACTATTGAAAGCTTGAAGGAGAAAGGCTTTATTAATTTATAAATTATTAAGCTATTAGAGGAGAAGAAATCCAAATAAAACCCGAATAAATTGTGTGTAAATTCTAATTAGTATCCTTATTAGGGTTCTGTTACTTTTTTTCTATGATTCTCATGGAGTCACTACAACAAGAAAATAAAAGAGAATAATATTCAATTCAAAGAATATAATATCCACAAACACAATATAAAGGCTTTGCATTTCTTTTCTTTATTTATTTATAATAAAGTATTTGAATTTAAAATCATATTCAAATTGAAATATATATATATATATCCTCAATATTCAAATGGAGACATTGATGTCTAATAGATAGTCCGATTAACAATAGGAGCCCAAAAGAAAATTGGGTAATATACAATAACCAAAGAGGAGTTCAAGTTGCACAACTAAAGGGCTCTGAGGAGCTAAACGCCTATCTCTAACATTCACAATAATGGGAGCCGTTTGGTTCCTACTAGGCCCATAAATGCCTATGCCTGCGAAATTATATGAGTTTCTGGTTAATGCTTTGTACATAAAAGCCCATGATGTGTACTCGTTTAGTGGGTTTTTCAAGTGGGTTTGCCCATTATAAAACCCTTTTGACATTGAGATAAATTTATTTTTGCAATATATATATATATATATATGTAATTTTAAGAGTTGATGAAATTAACAATTTCAGAAGTACTATATATAGCTAAGAGTATTATTAACTTGGACAAAAAAATTTCAGTGCATATATAAAATACATAAACATAAAAAAAAAAAAAGAAAACTATAAAATTTCAGAAGACTTATTAATTATGATTATTATTAATCTAACGATAAATACATATATAATAAATTCAAGTTAGATTTCTCTTTCATATTAAAAAAAGAAAACCCAAAAAATTAAGAAGTCTCATGGTCAACTTACACTTGTTAGATACATTCATTTGGCAATCTCATATTAACCTTCAAAATAAAAGAGTGGTTAAATATACTCTAAAAATTTTTAAAAACTCCATTATTTTTTTAATATAATAAAATTACTATAATATCCATATAATTTTTTTCTTTAATAAATATTTATGAATATTAAATAGTTTTTTAATTAAAGAGTATGAATGTTAAATGTTAAAATATAAATTCTCTTTTAAAATATTAAATATTAATTTATATATATATATATATATATATATATATATATATATACACACATCAAATAAAAAAAAATAAAACTATAACACAACTTGAAAAAAAAAACTCTCAAATTAAAAAATGTTAAATAAATTAAAAAAAATATATGATACAAATTAAAAAAAATGCTCTCTCTTTCTAAATTATAGTACAAATTCAAAAAATAATTCTCTCAAATTAAATATATATATATATATATATATATATATATATATATATATATATATATATATATATATAAATTAAAAAAAAATCAAATTTTAATTTATTTTATCAAATTTTAACGGAATCAAAGTAAATTTGGTAGAAAAATACAGGAAACAATTATTCAAAAATTGAAAAATCCAGTATTTGAAAATTCTAAGGGCGGCTTTTCTTCATCAACGACAGTAGCTAACAGCCTAATATCTTCTAGTGCTGGCCCTTTGGTTACACACATTATGTAGTGTTGTTAACGCTTTCTCTTCATATATATAATTATATAACTAACAAATTCCCAATGTTCCATTCAGAATAGAGACTGTTCAGAGCAAAGACTTCTGACATAGAAAGAAAGAATGAGCGGAGTAGGGAAGGTAGTGTGTGTAACTGGAGGGTCAGGTTACATAGCTTCATGGCTTGTCAAGCTCTTACTCCAAAAGGGTTATACAGTTAAAGCTACTGTTCGTGATCTAAGTGAGTCTCTGTCTGTTTTTGGTTTTTCTTTGCTGGGTACTCTTCTTTTGAGCTTAATTTTGAGTTTTTAGTTTCTGGGTCTGATTCTGTTTCTATGTTTTTAATTTTAAGTATAATGTTGTTTATTCAATGTAATTTTTATGTTTTTTTCTGCATAATTATGAGGTTTTAATTATGGGTGTGATTCAGTTTTCTTAACACAGTATGACAGTGGCCGCTATCTTAGTGAATTTTCTGCATAACCAGTCTTTAATTTCAAAATTCCACAAAATTATCTTCCACAGTTATTATAATTGTTGCTTTCTTTCCGTTTGCTGACTTTGTTTATGAATGCAAATGGAAACAGATAATCCTAAGAAAACAGAACACTTGCGTGCACTTGATGGTGCCAAAGAAAGGCTTCACTTGTTCCAAGCAAGTTTAATGGAAGAAGGGTCTTTTGATTTTGCAATTGATGGATGTGATGGTGTATTTCATACAGCATGCCCACTACTTCATGCAAACGATCCGCAGGTATTACTTGTATATAAAATCTTTATAGCGTCTAGTTCATGATGAAATGCTTAATTATATGAAGTGCTAATCCCAATTTTCTTTTGGTGTGCTTAAATATATGCACATTTCAGGCAGAACTGATTGATCCTGCAGTTAAGGGAACAATAAACGTTCTCAAGTCATGTGCGAAATTTGCTTCTGTCAAGAGAGTGATCATAACATCTTCAATGGCAACAGTCATGTTCAATGGGAAACCTTTGACACCTGATGTGGTAATTGATGAGACTTGGTTTTCAGATCCTGCTTATTGCAAGTCAATAGAGGTGTGCGCATATGGCCTGATTTATCAGTACTTTTGTCATAACATTATCAAGAATATTTGTTTAAATTAGTGTACTACTTTTTATGGGTTATCTTCTTTTGGGTTTTCCAGCCTTTGTACCTATATGCAAAAACCTTATCTGAGGAGGCTGCTTGGAAATTTGCAAAAGAAAATGTCATTGACATGGTCACTATGCATCCCTGTTTTGTGATTGGGCCCTTCTTACAGCCAACTGTAAATATCACGATGCAGTTGATTCTGAACTACATAAATGGTACCTTTCTTCAAAAAAAAAATGGCCTGTAATTCCTTAAGAAATACGGGTATATAATGCAATTGTGGGTTTTCTGAGTGCAGGAGATAAATTTCCAAATGTAATTTACAGATTTGTTGATGTTAGAGATGTTGCATTTGCACATATTCAAGCTTTTGAACTATCTTCTGCTCATGGTAGATATTGTTTAGCTGGAAGCGTTGTACATTTTTCTGAGTTCTTGAAGATTATTCATGAACTGTACCCTACTCTGCATCTTCCTGAGAAGTAAGTTTATTGCACTATATGTATACCTTGTGCTTAGCTGCATATATCTAGAGTTTTATCATTTATTCTTGTAATGAGTGATAAAGGGACTCACAATTCTGGTTCTTGCAAAGCAGATGTGAAGATGACAAGCCTTTTTTGTCAAAATATGAGATTTCGAAGGAGAAAGCAAAGACTTTGGGTGTCAATTTCACTGCCTTGGAGGTTAGTGTTGTGGACACCATCGAATGCTTGAAAGAGAAGGGCCTTCTTAATTTCTGAATCATACTATTGAAGGAAATAAGATGCAGTGCAAATGAATTTTGTTTGTATTTCAGTGTCTTGCCGTTTGGCACATGGAATTGTTATTCTGATACAGATTTTTCCTTGGAAATTTTGTATTCATAGTGAAAATATTGTATCAATGTTTATGACTCTGCACAACTTGGAATAAATTACTTTATTTTGTTTTATTTGTTTGTTTTGCTATTTTATCAGAATAAGTTACAGTCTTACAGAAAAAGTTTATGGCTGCAAAATTTGACTTCAAAAGTTATCATAGAACTTAATTATCTGCTAATTCATTAGTTCTTGCAGATGTTTTTCCTATTTGGAGCTATCCAGCCTCAAGGGCTTAGAGCATCTTCTTTCTTTTTTTTATTAAAACAAAATTTTTGAACTATATTTCTCATAGAACTGTAGTAGCATAGATAACTATATGCCAAAAAGAATCACCATCATTTGACAAGTTGGGTTGGGACCAATTAAGCAACTTAATTATAATTATCAACATCATTTATGGATGTAGTGATGACAATGACTAGTATTGACTCATTGCTTACGTGAAAGCAAAATTATTGTTTGGTATAGTGGAAAGTGAAAGCCAAATTATTAGTGTGCTGATTTTAGTAAGTAATATGAATTGTCAATAGATAGAAAAATGAGATAACGCACTTATACATAATACAAATATAACTCCTTTTTCTTGAATGAATTGTTATATACTTTGCTCATAACTATACTTTAGGAGACAAGGGAAGAGAATGAGTAGAGAAGGAAAAATAGTATGTGTAACAGGAGGTTCAGGTTACATCGCATCATGGCTGGTCAAGTTCTTACTCCAAGGAGGTTATACTGTAAAAGCTACGGTTCTTGATCTAAGTTAATATCTAGTTCATTGTTTCTTTGCTTATTTATTTTGAACTTTATGGTTTTTCTGCTTAAACTTTAATTTTTTAGGTTCTGGAATTTATTTTTCTTTTCTTTTCACCTTCCATCTCCAACTTTAAGTCTCTAGTTTTAGCAAGTTGTTCAGTTAGCAAGTATTGGATATGCTTTTCTTGGCACAATTTCATCAGAAAAATTTAATTTTCTTGGAGGTTTATGTAAGCAGTCTTAACCAACTTCAGTATTCCATAAATTTATTCAAAAAATCATTCTCTTTGTCAGTTCGTCTTTGCAAATTCTTATCATTTTTCACAGATGATCCAAAGCAAACAGAACATCTACGTGCACTCGATGGAGCTAAAGAGAGGCTTCAATTGTTCAAAGCTAACTTACTGGAAGAAGGGTCTTTTGATTCTGCTATTGATGGTTGTCAAGGTGTATTTCATACAGCTTGTCCATTATTTTATACAAATGATCCTCAGGTAATTTTAGCTATAATTTGAAACTGAACTTGTCCTTTTAAATAATAATACAAGTGTTAGTCCTACCAAAAATTTTTCATGTTCTTGCCATATTTCAGGCAGAAATGATAGATCCTGCAGTAAAGGGAACACTGAATGTTCTCCAATCATGCACAAAAGTCCCTTCCATCAAGAGAGTGATAATAACATCTTCCATAGCATCAATTATGTGCAATGGCAAAGCTCTAACCCCTGATGTAGTAATCGATGAGACTTGGTATTCGGATCCTGCTTATTGTGAGTCAACAAAGGTGTGTGCATATCATATTGTTTCTTCTGCTAGCTCGTTATCTAGAATACAAGTACTTCATTTACTTTTTTTTTATAGTTTAATCCATTTTTCGGTTTCCCAGCATTGGTATCGGTATGCAAAAACCATGGCTGAGAAGGCAGCATGGAAATTTGCAAAAGAATATGGAATTGACATGGTCACAATACATCCAGGTTTTGTGATAGGCCCATTTTTACAGCCTACTGTAAATCTCACTGTGGAGGTGATTTTGAACCATATAAATGGTAAACTTCTTCAAGAATTGGTTAATGCAGATGTAAAACACGTCTTTTAATTTTAGTCCTATTCTATGTAAGAAATTGTTGGTTTACTTTGTGCAGGAGAAACATTTCCAAATGAAATTTACAAATTTGTTGATGTTAGAAATATTGCCTTCGCGCACATTCAAGCATTTGAAATACCTTCTGCTAATGGGAGATATTGCATAGTTGGAAGAGTAGTACATTTCTCTGAGCTGTTGAAGATAGTTCATGAACAGTACCCTACTATGCATCTTCCTGAGAAGTAAGTTATTTATACATGTGTGTGTGTGCACCTGCACATGTAACTTGTACTTAGCCACATTTATCTGAGTGAAAGTTAGTTCCTATCTTCCATGACTATTTCACCAGTATGGACTTATAATCCCATGAATTATTTTCCATGTTTTTTCTTGCATAGCAGATGTGAAGACGACAAGCCATTGGCGTCAAAATTTCAGGTTTCAAAGGAGAGAGCTAAGACTTTGGGTGTCAACTTCATTCCCTTAGAAGTGACTCTTATGGATACTATTGAATGTTTGAAGGAAAAGGGCTTTCTAAGTTTATGAAAGTGTTGTAAAAAAAAATGCAGACGAATTTTATCTAAATTTTAGTTATGTATTTCTGTTTGCTTACAACTTGAGGCATGAAGATACCCAAATAGTTGAAAATATATGTGGATTGTAAATTATATATGATTTATATGCATTTGAAAATTTTGATAAAACTCGTACATAAAGAGAAAGAGCTATTCTCCGAGTTTAATTAGAAATCTTAAATCCGATCTTAAAAATCTATTTACCTTTGGGTTGAAATATAATGAAAAATCTTTTATTCTAGTAATATATTTTATTGGACTGCTCTTAAGGGGCCATTAATATGTTATATAATATAATATAGCAAATTAAATCATTAATTTTTCTTTTAATCATGAAATTTTATTTGAAGGAGAATTAATGGTAAAATTTTTTATGAAAGTTAAGTAACCCAACAATTTTAATTTTAATAATTAGATCAATCATATATCAAATGATGAAATGAAAGAAGGATTTCACTGAATAAGCAAATATAAAAACTTCCCAAATTTAAACAAAACAAGAAAGTTTTGTGATTGAGAGCAACAGGAGAGGTGATATTACACTATCAACAAACGACCTGTCGGTTACATTACGACGAAATTATTTGTCCTTCACTTTGATATGATATGAACAAAACAACACAATTCTTAGAGGCAAAGCCTAGTCATTTAACCACCTTTATCAAAGCATAAAACAACAATTTCTTGTTATATTACATGAAAAAAATATAAACTTCTTATACAGTAAAACCTCTCTCTCTCTCTCTCTCTCTCTCTCTCTCTCTCTCTCTCTCTCTCTCTCTCTCTATATATATATATATATATATATAAAATGTTGTAACTAGTAAATTTTATTAATTAAAAAAAATATTAATTAATTGATAAATTAATAATTTATAATTTAATAAATAATATTTAATCAATTAAAAAATTATTGTGTTTCTTAATTTTATAATCAATTCAATATAAATTAAATAAATTAAAAAATATATATATGCTATCAGTTGAATATAAATTAAATAAATTCAATAAAAAAAATTAGAGAATTCAATACCAGAACTTTTATATGTAATAAGAAAAATTAGAAATGAAATCCAATTAGATTTAAATTTAAAAAAAAAAATAACAATAGACTCGTATTTTAATAAAGTATCATAATTTATTATATATATAATATTGATAAATTATTAAAAATAAATTATTAATTTATAATATAAATAAGACCATGTAATTATATATAAATTTTCAGAAAAATATTATTTTATTAATTTATCGAAATTATCAATTTAGTCCATTGAATCAAGTCGGAATCGGATAAAATTATTATATAATAAAAGTTATTAATTAATTAAATATTAATTTATAGAGGTTTTACTATATTATAAATAATAAATTCCTCTTTATATTATTATTTATTAAAATTTATTTAAACATACAAACTATTAATTTTAAAATAATAAAAATTAAAATTATTAATTATGATAGTGTAAATAATAAATTTCATTTAAATTAATTAAGGTGAAAATTAGATGAGATGCTGAAAGTTGGTTGAAATATTTGTATTCTTTTTTTTTTTTTGGCATAAAAAAAATATTTGGACTCTCAATCTGTGTCTTGCATAGTACTGAAGAATCCAAACAGAAAACATTGCTTCTATTTCTGTACATCGCTTTGCAAAGTTTCAATCTTTTAGAAATACCCAGAAAGGAAAATGAGTGAAGAAAGAAAGGTGGTGTGTGTGACAGGAGGATCTGGTTACATAGCTTCATGGCTAGTCAAATTCTTACTTCAACGTGGCTACACTGTCAAAACAACTGTTCGTGACCCATGTAAGTTCTTCCCCTGTTTCCTACTGGGTCGTTTTTTAACGTAATTTCCTAGACTCTAGAGTGTTCTTCATCTTTGAAATTGTGGGTTTGACGAAATATTCACTACTGTTGTCTGTGCTTATGCATCTGATTCTCTAACTTTATAATTCTGGGTTTGACTTTGTAATTCATAGAATGAATTGAGTCAGCTCTCACTTAGTTTCATGTATATTTTGTAATCTAACTCAGAAATTTGGTGCCGGTTTGTGAGAGAAAGATTAATGATATGCAAGCAATTGAGTTATATATATCTATCTATCTATCTATCTATATATATATATATATATAGGGTTTTCTTTATCTTGTGTTGTCATTGAACTCTTATTTCAGTTCTTTTTCAATCTGTATTATGATTCCTAGATGATACCAAGAAAACTGCACACTTACTTTCGCTTGATGGAGCCAAGGAAAGACTTCATTTGTTCAAAGCTGATTTATTGGATGAAGGGTCTTTTGATGCTGCAGTTGATGGATGTGAAGGTGTTTTCCACACAGCTTCCCCTGTAGTTTTTGCAGCCCATGACCTGCATGTCCATCCCTGAAAACATGTCATTGACTTTCTCCAATTATTCTTGATATGTCAATGTATTTTCCCCATTTGGCACCAATTCTGCAGTTCCTTAATTTTTTTAAAAATAAATTTTCAATTTGCATTATATTTTCAGAGATCATTTCGAGCAGCTTGAGCAATATTTGTTTAATTTTTTATTTTGATCTTTATTTGCTTAAATTGACATAATTATTGATTTATAGGTTTAGTGTAATATAAATTCTCATACTAAACTATGTCCATGTATCAGAAAGAACTAGTTGATCCTGCAGTGAAGGGGACACTTAATGTTCTTAGATCTTGTGCAAAAGTGCCTTCTATCAAGAGAGTGATTGTAACATCTTCCTTTGCAGCTATTCCATACAGTGGAAAGCCTCTCACCCCTGATGTAGTAGTTGATGAGACTTGGTTTTCAGACCCAGCTGTTTGCGAGTAACGGAAGGTTTGTCTCTCTTTTATAATAATATGATGGAACCCATTATCTACACTGTGGTGTTCGAACTTATTTTGGTTTAGAAAAAACCTGGCAGCCTGAAACTAGTAGCTTCAAATAAGATGAGAATGGAATACCCATTTTATGTGCTGCTTATGTTTATCTTGAACAGTTCAATCTTAAGTCAATATGTTCATAATGGTCTGTCCTTGAGCACATTTTACATTGATAATCTCCATCCTATTTGGATGTTTGTGATAGTTATGGATGGTCACTCCAAGTTATAATGCAAAATCATCTCTCTGATATCATATTTTATATGCTATCAGTTCATAATACTTACAAAGATTCGTTTTGGTTTTATAATAATTGAATGAGATCAGATTTTGTATGCTAATTTGGTCATTCTATCTGTTTTCTGTTAACAATGTTCTTGAGTTTAATATCTTAAACTATTTTGGTTAGTAGATAATTTGGCTTTTTCTTCTCCAGCTTTGGTATCAACTTGCAAAAACCTTAGCAGAGAAGGCTGCTTGGAAATTTGCAAAAGACAATAGGATGGATTTGGTTACAATAAATCCAGTGTTTGTCCTTGGTCCTCTTTTACAGCCAAGTCTTAATTTGTCCGTGGAGATGATTCTAAACCTGATCAATGGTATGCTTATGCAACTATTTATGATCAATGCATAATATATATTTTTGACATGAAGTTTCAATGTTTGCTAAATGGCCATATGATTAAAAAATGGCTTGCAAACTTAACCTTAATCAGTTGGTTTTTTGTTGCATGCAGGAGCAGCTCAAGAGTATCCAGATGCATATTATAGATATGTTGATGTAAGAGATGTTGCTTATGCACATATTCAAGCTTTTGAGATTACTTCAGCTACTGGCAGATACGGTTTAATTGAAAGAGATGTTCATTTCTCTGACCTTCTGAAGATTGTTCACCAACACTACCCTACATTGCATCTTCCAGAGAAGTAAGGTTTTTTGCAATCCGTTGAATAATCATGATGTTGGATCTTATAATTATAAAATTCATATGAACCTTTGATCACTCACTGAAAACTTATATTTGGCTTAATTTATCTTGGTAAGTCACACAATTAATTGCCAAACCCTTGTTGCTTGTTAATGGCAGGTGTGCCCCTGGATTGAATTATTTGTCAATAAAGTATGGGATATCCATGGAAAAAGCGAAAACTTTAGGCATCAATTTCATTCCTTTGGAGGTGAGTGTGAAGGACACCATTGAAAGCTTGAAGGATAAGGGCTTCCTTAGAATTTGATTTTGGCTGTTAATGGGAATCAAAAGGAAAAAATATAGCATTAACTTTAAGCTTCATTGATGAGAATCAATGGAGCTTGTCTTCACTTACGAAGTATAGTTGAATAAAATATCAGTTATGGTATAATTTTCATGTACAATTATTAATGAGATTCAAATTATGAAGTTAAATTATTAAAAGTATTTTAAGGATATAGTTGAAATGAATGATATTAATTAGAGAATTAGAGCAAATAAAGTGATTATTTTAATTTTATATCAATAAGCCGTACAACAACAATAATGTTTCCCTTTTTTTATCTAATTCATGTCTAAAGGAATAAAGATTAAATCACATTTGACCTGCAAAATCTTTAAATTGATAAGGTGAATATTGATATCTAATAATTTAAAACTTGATACGATTTTTCTAAGATCACTCGTTAAAAAATAAAATTTTAGATAATATAAATAAATAAATTTAAAAATAAAATAAATGAGTTAAAAGTGAGAATTATGACATAATAATGATAATATCGAAATAAAATTATATCAAAATTTTTATTTTTTTTTCAACTTATTTTTATATTAATTTTTATAATTATAATTTATTTAAAATAATTATTTTTAACGGATGTTTTTAAAAATTGAAATTGATATAATGTTTAATTTTAAAATTTTATATTTATAAATAAAAAATTGTATATATAAATTTCAAATTTAAATATGTAATTATTTTAAATGATCATCTATCTAAATATACTTGCACATTTAAACATAAACTCAAAATTTTATCACCTCAGTAAGATAACGACTATTATTTTTTTTAATCCTGATAGTAGCAAACAGTATCTATAAAGGTTAATATTTAAATATCACATATAATAATAAAAAATAAAAAAATTATAAAGAACTCCTCAAATGCTAATTTCACTACTCAATTGCTTTGAAAATGACTACTAAGTTTTGTTAACTCAATGGCATTGAAAAGGGTTATTTTCAAGAGTTATTTGGGCCCATGAGTTGGGGGATTAGCTATACTATTTTCATGTCCAATCAACCAAATAAGGCAATTTACCAGGCCTTTTTTCCATCCTCTACTTACCCAATCAAACTCACAAAGAGACAGGGAGAGTGAGAGAGAGAGGATGAGTGGAGAAGAGTAGGTGGTGTGTGTAACAGGAGGGTCAGGTTACATAGCTTCATGGCTTGTCAAGCTTTTACTTCAAAAGGGTTATATAGTTAAAGCTGCTGTTCGTGACCCAAGTCAGTAACTCTCTCTTTCTTTATTTTTCCTCTCTTTTTAAGCTTATTTTGGTTATTTATCTGTTTTCAGGCAGTGTTTTTGGATATTCTTCATCTTGTTCCTTTAATTCTTGATTGGTTCTATTGCAATTTCTTGATAACTTAGATGCAGAAGAATTACAATAATTTTGCTAAATTTTTGGTCATTTTTCTTCAAGAAATATGAAATGGAATTGAAGATATTTGATTGACTTAATTCTTGCTGATTTTTATCAAATTAAGATAATTCATGTCAATTGTTCTATTTAAATATGAGTATACACAGGTGATTCAAAGAAAACAGATCACTTACTTGCGCTTGATGGGGCTAAGCAAAGGCTTCAGTTGTTCAAAGCTGATTTACTGGAAGAAGGCTCTTTTGATTCTGCAGTTGATGGATGTGAAGGTGTTTTCCATGCAGCATCCCCTGTATTATTTTCAGCTACTGATCCACAGGTTCCTCTCTAATAGTGTAACTTTTAATTATTGCCCTGTATCTTCTTGATAGATTAAAAAATTGATCCAATTTGACATTGGGGTTGCAAAACTTTAATCGGGAACAGCACATAGGTGCATAAGTTTTTAATTATAAACATGAGAAATTTTAGTGGGTTGCATGCAGTAATCGGCTTATTCATTTGTTATTGTAGGTCATTTCTAGTTGTTTTCTGATTTTATATTATAATAAGTTAGGGGTAAAATCTAGTTTTTTCATTTGCTTTGTAATATTTGTATTCGTGAAATAGTCTCATTTTCATTATTTTGTTGAATTGCAGGCAGAATTAATTAATCCTGCAGTGAAAGGAACGGTTAATTTAAGCACTTAAATCATGTGCAAAAGTTCACTCTCCGATTCACGGAATAAGTAAAATAACGTTAAAAGTAGTGGTATTTCACCGTCGCCGTTTCCGGCTCCCACTTATCCTACACCTCTCAAGTCATTTCACAAAGTCGGACTAGAGTCAAGCTCAACAGGGTCTTCTTTCC
>CANXYC011264035.1:0-29889 GCA_948193065.1 Aleurites moluccanus | reverse complement strand
TATATATTTTAAAATATATTATATTAATTTCTTTAAAATTTAAAAATATCATATTATTCCCTCGAGCATTTCAAAATTAATTTTGATACCTATATATTTTAATATATTTTTAAAAATATATTATATTGGCTCCTCAAAATTTTAAAATTTTCATTCTAAAATATATATTTTTTAAAATATATGCATTTGACCCTATCAAATTTTTAGAATTTTATTTATTATATATATATGTAATAATTTTTTCTTAAACTTTATATAAACTGCTCTCAATTTTAAGGTTTTATTTATTATCAATGTTTTATTATATTTATATATAAATAAATATTTTATAATATAATAATAATATTAAAAAATTTAGAATTTTTTATATTAAGTTTACGAACTTGAATATTTTTTCTGACCACGATTATTTTTTACCCCTTAATATATAGAGTCTAGTTTCGTCTCTGTTTTTAAGGATGTTGTATTATATTTGAATCTCCTAAATCAAAAAGTTATCATCAACTTAGTGAATGATGTTAATAGAGAGAGTTATCCATTATTATATAATTTATAATATTATTTCGGTCTATTAAATCGCCAATGAAAAAAAAAAAAACCAAATAATTTGAAAGATGATAGCAAAAAAAAAAAAAAAAAAGAAAAAAAAAACTGTGTTTAGGATTTAGTTTTAATACGCTTCTAAAAATTATATTGAATTATTTTTTATTTTTTTAAAAAAATTAACTGGTTTTAATAAATCATAATACAAAAAAAAAAAATTTATCTTTTTAAAAACTGTGATTTCTTGAATCTTATGGAGTCCACTAAAATAATTTATTAACAATCCGTTTGGATGATAATGATTTGAATTTAAAATTTAAATTTAAATCAAATATTTTATTTGAATTATTAAAATTGAATGAATTTAAATTTAATTTAAATATTTAATAAATTTATCATACTAAAAACTTAATATTTCAAATATTTTTTTTATTTTATTATTTTAAATCTATTATTTCATTATTATCTATTTTATCTCTATTTACTTTTTTTTTTTTTTTATCTCATGAGCAAACAACAAAAACAAAAATTTATAGTTTTGCGATTAATTTTTTTTACTTTTCACATTATTGAATCATTTTTTTTATTATTGTAAACAGATACTATACTGAAACTTTTATTTGATATTATACTAAATTTATTATTTATACATAATTTAAAAAATCAACCATATTAAAATTATAGATTCAAGAAAATATTTTAATTTATGATTGAATTTTAAAAGTTAGTTTGACATTATAATTTTAAAAATTGATTTAAAATAAAAAAATAAAAAATAATTTTCTTGGGTGAATTAATTACTGCTATTTTATTTTACAAATTTTATTTGAAATTTATTTTTAAGTTCATAAAGTCATAAATTATTATTATTTATTAATGAATAAAAATATTTTTTCTGTTATTTTGAGAATAAAATTATTTTTTTATAATAATAATGAATTGAATTTAAATATTAAATAAATAGAAAATTACTTGAAGATGGCTAGCAACTTGGTAGTGTGTCAAATGAGGCACAATCATGGCCTCTAATATCGATTTTGGACGAGATTCTGTAAATTAATCAAAAGTAAATAATATATTAATTTATTTTTATTATAATCTAAAAATAAAAAATTAAATAAATAAATTTAGTATTGCAGGAAAGCTAGTTCGTAATATAAAATAATAATAATAATAGTAATAATAATAGATAATTTCATTTTATTTTTAAAATTTAATTATGTTATTATATGTGTGTGCGCTAATTTGTGTTTAAATTTAAATTGTTAATGAATAATTCTATTTTTCTTAATTATTATTAATATCACTAATTATTTCAATAACAATTTGGAAAGCCAATCACTATTTTGTTTATTTATATTATTTTATTTAGTAGAGTATGATTAATCAAAAATTATGTGTAACATTAAATTAAAAAAATAATTAATCAAAAGTTATATATCATATCAAGTTTAAAAAAAATATGTATATAATAATTATTTTATCATAGAGTTTTAAATTATCACATTTTTTTTAAATTTAATTTCAAATTTAAAAATATATTTAAATAGTTATCCAAATAATAAATTTTGAATTTTAAATTTTAAATCCTTAATATTTTAAATTATAAATTTAAAATATAAAATCTTAAATATAAATTTATACGCAACTTAAAAATATTTTAAAATATATATAAAACAACTTTTGACGGTAACCTTAAATATCTTTTTATTTTTATTTTTGTCCTTAATTCCAATTTCCAGGAGTGATTGGTGAAGTATTAGGATCGGACAAATCAACATTCTTTATTATAATTTCTTCTAATAATTATATATGACAAAAGTCATCAATTACTAACTACGTACTTATCTATCTAACATGTGTTTAATTGATAAGCATTTTAAATTTTTAATACACTGTAATTCAAATGATTATAATTAAGTATAATTACTAGTAGTTTATGAAAAGACCTATCTAAATAAGACATATATATCCAATTATTCTAGCTTGGCTTAACATCACATTTAAGGGGGGAAAAAACTCCTCTGTTGACATTGATGTAATTTTTATAATTTTATCCACTAAATAAGAATATTGATGTTATTATTTGTTTAAACACACTTGCAATTTTTGTCCAAGGCATGATTATTTATCCCACAGTCAGAACTAACTAGATTATTAGATGCAAAATTAATGAACCCTATATATAAAAATCCTATATATAAAGAAAAACAATTTGATAGTTGAATATTTTATCAACCATAATATTGGAAGCATTCTCTTGAAAATTGGAACAAATCTATCAAACCAATAAAATAAAAAATAAATTAAATTAAAATTTTAATTTTATATAATATAATTTTAACTTAAAAATCATTATATGTCCAATTTTTAATCAAGTTAAATTTATCAGCAAATCGATATAAGATTGGTTTGATTTTAAAATCATCAAAATGATGAAATTCCCTAATTTTTCCACTTGATCTATATAAATGATGTGGCTAGTTTGATGGTGCCACTAAACCATATTGTATATAAATGAAAAAGAAAGTTGATGTTTATTTTTAATTTTGTTGGGTATGGATCTGTTCAGAAGGGAAAATAATACCAATTTGGAAGGCGACAGTGTGACCCCAGCTACAGTTGCACTTTGTTTAATTTCCTTTCACCTAACACTTCCACAATAGCACGCAGTTTTTGATTTGGCTTAGTGTATAGAATGTGATCGATCTCTGCTTTGAAGTTAATACAAATTTTATTGGATTTAGAAAATGACAGCAACATTAATTTATGACCATCCAATTATCCTTTTATTTTTTCACATTAATTTTATTGATAAAATTCAAATTTAATGTTCATTTCTAAAATAATATCATTTTATCATTTAGACTAAAATCGCTGGTTACAATGCGATGATTCTAATGATGCAAACAATGACTTCATCTAGGACGCAGACAATAAATGGAGTGGGTATTTTTTATGAGGCAAGCAGAGCATAACTTACATGTCAAAGCCAATTTTTTCTCTTTAATCTTCAAGGAAAAGAAGATTAAAGAAATTATATTTTAGAGATTGCAAGAATATATATGTGCCTCAAGAAATTAAATATAAGTCTAAGGATCTTCGTTGGAAGGTTTCATTTTTAGAGGGATTATTTGGACCAAATTATATTATAATGATCAATATAAAAATCATTTGAAAAACAGTGCATACTTTTTTCACATTTTTATAATTAAGTAGATTTCATTTGAATATTAGAAGAAAATGCATGTATTCTTTTAGTGTATATTATGTAATCAATGAATGACTTTAAAACTTACAAAGTGTTGAAAACCAAAAAAAAAAAAAAATCAATTGTTCATTATGTGATCAAATCTTATATTCAGAAAACAAATAATCATTAAATTATAATATTCTTTCAAATTGAATAAGAAGTTATTAATTATGAAAGAAATAAAAATTATATAAGAAAGCTACATGATTTTATAAATATATTTATTAAATCAAATCCATTATTGATGTAAAGTGAAGACAATTCTGTTGAGAATAACAAGGTATAAGAAATCCTTAATTAAGGATTTTCTAATACGTGGTTATGACTTGTGACTAGTCTTATCCAAAATTTCTGTAAATTGATAACACTTATTCTTATCTTGTTGTTTGAAACACGCCAACATTTTCTTGCTTTCCTTAGTTTTTACTCTGATTTTTCTTTTCTTAATTGATTAACAAATTATATAACAAGATTAATAAGTTAATTTCAATAACTAAAGGCTGCAGCCATTTAATTCTTTTATTCAAAGATGGTTTCAAATTAATTTGTAACTAAACTAGGTTCTTCCTGGGAAAATCCTAATCGAGTCAACAGTAAATTTATTAGGTAAAGGTAAGGACTATACTTTATTGAAGTTAAACCCCAGATTTTGACTAGTGAAATGGATTTAGCTATTAGCTAGAAACAGTAACGAGTCAAAATTAAGCTTTCTAGAGAAAGACACAACATGATATCAAAAATTCTTTGTGAAATTAGAGTCAGTCAGCCGAATAGAAATGCCACCAATATACACACAGCTGTAAGTTAATAAATTTATTTCTTGCCATTTGCTTCTAGCACGTCCATACTCCATAGTAATAGCTAGGGAATAGCAGTAGATCACAAATCTGATCTTCCTGTTTCTTGTTGTATTGGCCTAGATGTCAACAGTTAGCATTCGTCTTTTAAAAAATAAAATTATAGTTTGCTTGTGTTTTTCATTACTTCTATTTATGTGAAAGATAAGAGATTAGATTAATTAATGACAATTATTAAAAGAAGAATTTAATATTTCTATTATGCCACTCAAATAATTTTATTTATTTTGATTTTTTTTTTCGCGAATTGATGTCATAAATTAAATTTTGCTTATTATAATAATTATTTATGTGCAAGCTCTGATAAGAAATTTAAACTTAAAAAAAAAAAGTATTATCATTTACTTTAAAAATTGAGATTTTAATACTATTGATTGTAATTATCTTTAAAACTATTATATAATTTGTAAATATGAATTCCAATGTGAAAATCCAAGTAATCATTGTACTTATTGTTAATAAATTAATTTCATCAGATTTTGGAAAAATACAAGTGGCGCCTCCTGAATGCACCAACTACTCTATCAAATGCCTTACTCTAAAACCACATTTAAACAAACTGACAATAAAAAAGGGTCAAAAAAAACAACCCACAAGAAACATATGAATGGTCCAATGTGTCTTAAAAAAGAAATACTATATAATCACAAACCAGCCAACCAAATTAAAAAAGCTCACAAAAACCCAACGAAACAATCAAAATAAAAATTAAAAAATTAAAAAAATCAGATAAACAAGAGTTTTTTCTAATCAGATTTGGTAAGGTGTTACAAAAATACAAATATATATAGAAAACGATGTGTAAGTTCAGATATAGCTTTCATTACATGTTTTTTTCAAGGTCTTCGTGTGTGTTTCTATTTCTATTGTAAGTCTCCTTCAATATCAATTTGCTTGGGCTAATTAGATAGCTAGCGTGAAGAACTGGACTCCAATTCATTACTCCACGTCATCACCACCAATCCCTTCCCCTAACTCTCTCCTTATATTCCACTTTCAATTCCCAAAATTAAAGCCTAAAATAAGAAAATAAAATAAGTCTCAAAGTCATCAGAAAAAGATAAGAGAATGGAGGGTCTTATTCCTTTTGTTTATAGAGCTATAATGCAATACAAGAATGGAAAAGAAGGGCCATTAGGGTCATGGCTAATTAGTGATTCGCCTTCAGCTTCCTATATGAGACTTCCTGGTGATGATTCAGGCAGGTTTCAAGCATCTGAAATACGACTTTTCGAATCAGATTATGGCTTATCTACAACTTCTTCAACTTATGGTTCTAATATGAATTCTTCTACTACTCAAATTATTGTATCAACTGGAGCTCAATCTCCTCTTTGTTGCTTGACTTCTCGTCGGGTAGCCACATGATCATGAAAATTTTTATGCTTGAAGAAAAATTAAAGCTAGCTCTAAGAGCTTTTTCTAAAGGTGGAGAGAATTTGGTGTATCATAAATAGTAAGTCTATTTTCATGTTTTTATTTTATTTTTTTAAAATGTTTGGAATGGTAAAAAATTAAGCTTGTGGAACTCCGAAGGGGGAACACATACTTTTGTATTATGTTTCTAGTGTGGAAGTGTGAAAAATAGAAGATAAGAAGAAGAAGAAGAAGAAGATGGAGCATGTGGAAAACCAAAGGGGGACACACATGTACTTTAATTTGTGCTGTTATTATTTGTAATTAATTAATTAAATCAGGGTTTAATATATATGCATAGAAGATTTAGATTTGTGTAAGTACTTATGATTTGTAATGTTTGAAAAAATAAAGCTTATTTGCATCCAAATTAAAAAAGAAAAAGAAATTAATAATGTTCATGTATGTTTCTTGGCCAAAGGGCCATTGTTGTATCAACTGTAAACTTAATCCATAGATGTATTCTTATGTTTGGATACTTGGCTTAGTTAGCAATTTATCACTCATGAACTGGAAATATTGAAGTTATATCAAAGTCAGAGACTCTATCAAATGGATTTAAATTTTTTTTAAATTAAAAAAATAAAATATTCGTTGCAAGATGCTATAGGTAATAGGTTGCCTACTTACATATACAACAAATAAATAAATAATAAGGTGAAAGTTAGCTAGTCACTCTCTAGTTTTTTGCTAATCACTTCATGCCTGAATTGTGGATAAATTTGATGAGTAGGGTGTACTTTTTTTTTCTCTGGTATGTGGAATGAGCTATCAAGAATGCAAATAGATAAAACTCTCACAACTCACTTAGCTACGTGCAAATTGGAAAATGTATACTTGCATTTTTTTTTTCCTAACATATACTTACATGTTGGTGCTTGTATAAATTGGCGCAAATGTTAAAAGCTCATGTTGTGTAGTTACAAGTCTCATACAAAAATGTTATACCATTAACAAATTAATTTAAATATATGGGACTCAAATCTTGTTAATGGAATACATAAATTTTCTTCAAATTAACTTTCAAATTTGAGGAATTCAAATTCAAATTATTTTAAATTTTATATAGAGGGTGTTTGGATTTTCAATTTGAGAATTCAAAATCTATCAACAACTTAAAAATATTGTAGTGCACAGTATTTTTAAGTTATTTGAGTGTTTTGCAATAAATAGCAAAATGACTTTTTACTTTTTCAAATTTGTTTTTTATTATTAAAAAGAGAAATTTCAAACATTAATTATTATGAGAAAATTTATTTTCACAAAATTCCAATTTCACAATTAAATTGTCAAACACACACATAAATTTAAGTAGATTTTAATTTGCCAGTCCAAATTGAGTATACAATTTTCTACTAATTAATATTTGAGTAAAGAAAAGAAAAAGTGGAATTGCTATCAATGGCTTTTTTTAATACAATTGGTTGCCACTATGATTTAAACTCCAGATATCTTAGTTTTAGAGAGAATTTAAATATCACCTGATCCTAGGAAACAATGTCCTGTTTATACGAAACCTTAAAAAAAGCCTTCATAATGTCATAGATTGCCAAGAATTTTAGTACAGTGTATACTTATATTAAATGGACTTCACGTGCATGTTTTTTTGGGCCTTTGGATCCTTTCTCTGTATAAATAAATACATAGGAAACTTGAAGCGCAAAATCGGCCATGAACCATGGCATACGACCAAAAATTATACATATTAACTAAATTTAAATTACTCTTGCTACCCTATACAAATTTAAATTATATGATAATTTAGTGTGTCGGGAATCAAATCTATTAAATTTTCAATCAGGCGAAAAAAATATATATATACATTTACTAAATATATATGAATAATTTGATTAGTTAGTACACTTAAAAATAAAAAGATATAATATATTTATCAGTATTAATTTCTAATTAGATGTACATGTCGAAAATAATAATATATTTTCGAAAATAATAATATATTTTTAAATTAATTCGATAAATAAATTTAATATCAAACAAGCTCAAAAATACTTTAAATCTTCTAGAATAAAAAATAAAATAAAAGAATGTATGTACCCATAAATTTAATCAGTTTTGCTTTTATTTATATTTGAGAGGTTGCTCTCGCAGTGTGGCTAATATTCATTTTTTTTTTTTAAATTTGATTTAAAATTATATTCAAATTTGCAATTTTACAGTTTCAGAGAATGATAACTTATTAAACATTTTTATTATTTTCCATAATAATATTTTAGAGTAAATTACATCAATGGATTGTAATCATAAAAAATTAATTTATTACAAATAAATCACTTAAAAATTAATTAAATTAATATGAATTTTAGCTAAGAAATGCTTAAAAGTTTTGATATTGTGAGTTCTCAGTTTCCAAGTACAAAAAAAAAAAAAAAAAATAGTATTAGATTGAACAGAATTTTGGTAAGCTAATATAAATCTAGCAAGTCATCTTCTGGGCCTCCACATCGCAAGTAAATTTATCTTCCTAATGGACAGCAAAATATTTCTCTTCATATTTATTCTTGTTATGGTAATGCTATTATACAGTAGACAAGTACTAGCCAACCGGCGTTGCCCTAACTGCGGCCATACTCCGGTGCCATACCCACTGAGCACTAGCCCAACCTGCGGCGACCCATTGTACAAGGTTAGCTGCAAATCAGGCACATTACGGTTAGATGCGCTGAACGGATCCTCTTATATAATCACATCCATCAATCCATTAACCCAACGGCTAATAATCCGGCCGCCAGGCTTCTCCCAGAACACTTGCCTGGCGGCGGATTTTGCAAGCGAAGGCATTCAATTAGACAGCAATTTTCCTTTCAACATTACAAGCAGCAACACTATAATGATCATGAATTGTTCTGAATTAGTGTTGCAATTTTTCATATCTTTGAACTGTTCTTCCACTAGCAGATGCCATGACTATATAAGAGAAAACCCAGTAGCCAAATCTTCCTGTGAGTCCATACCATCTAAAATTTGTTGTTGGTTTAAAACTGGTGGGTCTCTTAATGAATACAGAATCCGGGTTCGGAGCGAAAGGTGTTCAGCTTATCAAAGTTTTGTGAATTTGGATGTGGATTCGCCAGTGAGTAAGTGGCCGGAGCCTGGATTGGAGTTAGAGTGGATATTGCCACAAGAACCTGTTTGTAAAACGACAATGGATTGTCAGGATTTGCCAAATTCTATGTGTTTGCAGGATCCGATTAGTGTTGGACAGAGCAGGTGCTTTTGCCGTGCTGGCTTTCAGTGGGATCCTATTAATGGAGTATGTGAAATGAGTAAGTACTATTAATTGTAGACTTCTTAATTTAATTGCTTGTCCCATTCAAAAAAATAAAAAAAATAAAAAAAATTTAATTGCTTGTCTAATTAACTCTATGTCTATAGTATATTTTGAACATGTAGATTTATACAATTCATTATTTTCTTATACATAATATATATATATATATATATATATATATATATATATATATATATATATATATATATATAATAGCTAAGCAATTTACCTGAATATCATGTATGCTTATATGGACGGATAGTGCATGCGTAGTTATGTCGTAAAATATTAAATTACTGATGATGGAATGTAGAATTTGAGTTTTTAATATCAAACAAATGAATTTCATAAAAAAAATTTATAAAATTTATTGGAAAATTGATACATTATATATATGTAATTAGAATCTAAAAAAAAATTATTTTTAATTTTATAAAATTAATTGCATTGCAAAATTTATAGATGAATTCTAAATACTAAAAAGTTTGTGAAGCTCTAAAAAATTTTTCAGAATAACTTAATTTAAAATGAATTTCATATATTAAAATAATATAAGATAGTTCATTTGCACATATTTATTTAAATAAAAATACAGTGCTAAGCTAGACATGAAATGATTCGCCACCATTGATAATAAAACCATTATTTTCTGTGTAGGAGGAAATTGTAAGCATGGGGAACATTGCCATAAACACAAGAAGAAAACTCTACTCATCGATGGTATGTATTACCTCCTAATTCCGTTTACTTAATGTAATTTACTTAATATATTAATATATTAACTAAATTGTGATTTAATAATTAAGGTGCAGCCCTTGCTGGTGGTGCAATGCTTCTTGGAATCATAGTTATGGTTTTATTAGTCTACAAAAAGCATAATCAGAATAGAATAGAATTATTAACCCACCAAGTAAGTTTAAGCAAAGTAAGGGAAAGAATATTAAGTGTGAACGGCAGTGGGTTGTTGGGTAGAGTATTCACAAGCAAAGAAATAATAAAAGCAACAAACAACTTCTCAAGAGACAATCTCCTTGGCTCTGGAGGCTTTGGTGAGGTTTTCAAAGGCCTTACTGACGATGGAACCGTAACAGCTATCAAGCGTGCCAAAGCTGGAAATACTAAAGGGATTGATCAAATTCTTAATGAGGTTCGAATTCTCTGCCAAGTTAACCATAGAAGCCTAGTAAAACTTCTTGGTTGTTGTGTCGAGCTCGAGCAGCCTGTCTTGGTTTATGAGTACATTCCTAATGGTACCCTTTTTGATCATCTCCATAAAACTGGCAAAAGGACACCATTAACATGGCATCACCGCCTTGTTATTGCTTATCAAACAGCTCAAGGACTTGCATATCTCCATTCATCTGCTACACCTCCGATTTTTCATCGAGACATTAAATCCAGCAATATTTTGCTTGATAATGAACTGAATGCAAAAGTCTCCGATTTCGGACTTTCTAGGCTCGCTATAACTGATACAAGTCATATTACAACTTGTGCTCAGGGAACATTAGGCTATCTTGATCCAGAATATTACCTTAATTTTCAATTAACTGATAAAAGTGATGTTTATAGCTTTGGAGTTGTGCTATTGGAGCTATTGACTTCTGAAAAGGCAATTGATTTTAACAGAATGGATGAAGATGTGAACTTAGTGGTCTATGTAAGAAAAATTTTGAAAGAAGAAAGATTGTGGGATGCTATTGATCCCGTGCTTAAAAAAGGAGCAAGTAAATTAGAATTAGAGACTATGCAGGCAATTGGGTCTTTAGCAGCAGCCTGTTTGGATGAGAAGAGGCAGAATAGGCCTTCAATGAAAGAAGCTGCTGATGAGATTGAATACATTATTAGTCTTGTTACTGAGGTTTCATAAAGTACCCTCTAGTCATTAATTTAGCACAGTAATTGCGAAATTTTAGCCTTTACAGAACAGTTGAATGTAAGATTTTTGTATAATTTTAGCATTTCTGTGCATGCTTGTTTGTTTTCTCTATTGACAATTTTCCAATAATCAAAAGGTCTCCTTGTATTGAGTGTGGATTTCCTTAATCAAGGGATGGAACCATGGGCCTTGGGTGAGTCATGAACCTAAACTTTTAAAAATTATACTTTTCGTTCATTTTTTTTTTTCATATATATTTTCTATAAAAAAAATGCATATTAGAACCCTCGTAAGTTTGAAAGTGATCTTTCTTACATATGTATTTTATATGTTTCTATTTAAAAGGGTTTACTCGGCCCTTAAAATTATTCTAAATTTTAACTTTTATTCATATATTCTTAGAATTATAATCATATCTCATTATAATTTGAATAATATTATTCTTTTTCATCATAGTTTTCGGCCCAATTTGAAGTTTAATTCCACCTCTAGTCTTAATGTACTTAATTATTAATTAATTGATAATCAAATTCTAACAGTGGGTTCAAGATGATTATGGAAGCCCCCTCATGCTTGATAGTTCCTCCCATCTATGTTTTCATCGGAATAATGGTTTTCCCTTCTTCTTTTTTTTCCTTTACAAATAAATACAAAATTAATAATATATTACACATTAAAAATTAAAATCAATTATATAATTATAAAAATATAAACACTATCAATGAATTTTAATATAATAATTTTATAATCGTGAAATTTTCAGTTTGAATGTTTAAAAAAGAAAAAAAGAAATGATAAACATTATCCCGAAAATATAACATAATGAGCTATATATATTATGTTGTACTATTATATATTTTTCAAAATTCCCATTGGCCAGAATATGGGATCTTGCAAGCAGGGCTGAATTAGGTGAGAGTTTGGGGATACATAGCCCCTTAAACTAATTAAAATTAATTTTTATATTTATATATTTGGTTTCAAGGCTATATATTTTTAAATTATATATATTTTAATCCTTTAAAATTTTGAAATTATATGTATATTTCATAATTTTTTTTTAAAATATATAAAAATTATCCTAAATTTTTAAAAAACTTATTTGTTATCAATGTATTATTATATCTATAAATAAAAAAAAATATTTTATAATTTTATAAACTTGAATTTTTTTAAAATTTAAAATTTTATAGTTTATAAATAAAATAAAATTTTAATATATAAAGAGGAGAATGAAAATAACTTAATATCTTGAGATAGGAACCCTTTTCGTACTGTCAAAGCAGCAATCAACAATCCAATATTATGAATCCTCACTTTCAAATTGTTTATTAGGGAACAAAACTATGGGATATGCTAAACCCAATATCATGAATCTTGAAATTATAAGCAGACATGCAATGCAAGTTACAACATATCAAATCTATTTTATTTTACCCACATCTTAATCTAATTTACTTGACAAACCATCCAATACTAGTCATATCTATGTATGGGTGCATTACAATGGATCACTTAATAATTTTTCTTGATTAACAATAGACTATTTTAGATTTACACTAGGGATTCACAAATTAAAAAAAAAAACGAAATACAAACCTAGTTATTGTTTTTATTTTAAAAAATCGATCTTGAATCCCCTTAATTATTTAAATTGTCTATTATTTTCATATCTAGGTTTTTTTTTAATGACAAAAATAAAATTTACGAAAAATTCATTAACTACAGTAGAAACATTTAAAAAAAAAAATCACCATCAAAAGAACATACATTTATGTATCCAAAAACTTTTCAATAATCATATTTATTAGCTAGAAAAAGCAATATATGTCCAGTTTTAGAGATTTATAAATTACTTATAATATCATAAATGAGTTTTTTTCTGTCAAAGAATTTTTTTTTTTTTTGAGAGTTTAATGTAAAGAAATAAAATTTCAAAAGTTGAATGATTCAATCCATGCATGTCATGTGCTTGCCCTTTAACATTGAACTTACATATCTTCCTAGGAAAATGCTAACCCATTTTGAGAGAACCTAAACCAGCCTAATTTAATGTCTCCTGTATTTTCCGCACTCCAAAGTCCCAATAACGATCTCTTACACAGATGATGAAAAATCTTGACTAAATCTGTAATCTCATGTGTTTCCAATTTTTTCTAGTTTTTATTCACTTCTGCATTTACTTTACATAAATATCATATTTGAGAATATTTATAAAAAAAATACACAATAAGCCTTAATTCTTTAAATGGATCATCATACATGATTGCCTCGATTAACTCGTTAATTCGGCGAATGATCATTAGGCCAGCAAGCATACCCAACAATACTTGCATATCTACTGATTTTCGCCGCCAACGAATCCGGCTCAGTGACGTTAATCTTCCATTTAACATCACTAGCAGTAACACCATTTTGTTGCTTAATTGTACAGAGCCAATCTTGCACTTGAAGCCCCCTTTAGATTGTTCACCTACTAGCAATTTTAAATGAGTACATTAAGGATAGAGCTGGTGCTTGTATCAGTGCACCATTGTGCTGTACATTGAGGGCTAGTGGGTTACAGAGTAATGCTTATGGAAATTGCGCTGCATATCAGAGTCTTGTCAACTTGGATTTGAAGACCCTGGCTGTGAAGAAGTTGTGGCCTGAGCCAGGAGTGGAGATAGAATGGGCTTTGCCAAAAGCCAGTTTGCAGAGCTCAAATTGACTGAAGAGACTTGTTGTACTCCAAATGTTTGGCTATTCTGATGAGTTTTGGACAGAAAAGGTCCTTTTCTATAATGTTATTGTTTTTCATTTTTAACATTTTTCTTTCTTGGTTGCTTCTTTGCATTACATTTTCAACTATGAGATTTTAATTATAATTGTTCATTGAGCAACCGACAAACATTAAGGATCTATTTAGATATTGGAATTAAAAATAACAATAATAATTTGAATTTTAAGTTCAAATTGTGAGATTTAAGGTCTATAGAAGAGGTGGAAAAATAAGAAATTTCAGTCTATATTTGAAATTAAATCTTTATTTCTGTAGTAGGTGTTCTAAATTCACAATTAAACAAGTGATAATCTGTGAGTTCACGAATTTGGTTAACATTCAATATATTAACATTATATATTTTAAATACAAAAATTTATGTATCCAATCTAAATCTTTCATTTCAAATGACTTCCTATTCAAATGAAATACAAAATATTGTTTGTTGGCTAAGTAGTGAAATTCCTTCTTTTATTATAGATATAAAGTGTCGCCAAGTGAAAGCTTGCAAAAAGCGAAAGAAAAAGATTGCACTCTTTGCTGGTAAATAATGGCCCTGAAGAAGTTACAAGTTCCATTTTCTTAGTCTGTACTATCATAATTTGATTCCATTTACACCATTTTTGCTACGTTTACAAGAAGTTGAGTTTCTTTTCAAATCTATTACTTATATCAGGTGTGGCCCTTGCCGGAGGACTAATCCTGCTTGTAGTCATCATTTGGATTCTGTTTTACAAGCAACTTCTTAACTCAAGAAAAGCACAAAAGAATTTGATCAAAGAGTGAAAAGAGATGTTAAATGACAAATATAGTGGAAAATCAGCAAGGATTTTCACTGGCAAAGAGAGAGTAAAAGCAACCAACAACTTCTCCAAAGGCAATCTTATTGGCTCCGGTGGATTTGGAGAAGTCTTCAAAGGCATTCTTGATGATGGAACAGTAACAGCAATCAACCGAGCAAAACTTGGAAACACAAAAGGCACCGATCAAGTACTTAACGAGGTTCGAATTCTTTGTCAGGTGAATTATAGGAGTCTTGTAAGACTTTTAGGCTGTTGGGTTGAGCTTGAGCTACCTATCATGATTTATATCTCAAATGGAATTCTCTTTGAGCATCTTCATTGTTACCATCCGAGTAAATGGACTCCACTATCCTGGCAACGCAGACTGCTGAAGGTCTAGAATATCTGCATTCTGCGGCTGTGCCTCCAGTTTATGATCGCGATGTCAAATCTAGTAATTCAACTGTAGAAATCAAACATTCTATTGTCACCTTAGTTGAGTGCAAGAAGTCAATTGTCATTGAACTAGTAATTCAACGGTCAAGTATCCACCTCATATATTATGAGATTAGGAAGTTCAAGTCCTAAAATTTCACTCCTCTTCATAAATTTCTAATGGACCAAAAAAAGAAAAAAAAAAAAAAAAATTCAAATCAAGATTATAAACAGAAATATTTGGTTAACTGTAACAATCTAGTAAATAATATAACTTAAAGCAATTACCGTAGTTGTTAGGTAGCAGCCTTTGACAAAATCACTAACAAGATATTTTCTTCTGAATCAAGATTTATAGTTGGCAAAATCAATTACGCTAAAATCAACTTGCTACAAAAATATTCTTGATGGAAAAAACACAAAAGCAAAGAATTAACTTAGGTGCTAGCAAGTCCCGCAATTAGAACTTGAGCTTAGCCTTGTATGCTATTGATGGGCCCACTCCATTTCAAGAATGAGATTGTCACCATATCCATTAAGCTTGTCGATTGCTCTTCGAGCATCTTCCTTGTTAACAAAATTGACATATCCATAACCTCTGCTCCAACCAGTCTTGTAATCAGTAGCAAGAAACACACGGCTTAATTGTCCAAATGGGCTGAAAAGATCACGCAAGTCAGATTCACAAGCGTCTTCTGAAATACAATTGATTCTCACAGAATTCTCATCATTCCTACCTTTCTTATCTGATCCATTAATTCATCTCAGGTTTGGCGGAATATAATTGTTTTTATTGTGGTTGATGCTAGAAGTAGCACTACCATCTGCTGAAGAAGGCCTGCTAGCAAGTGAAAGATCCTTGTAAGGGCACTTTGATGTCCACTGCTAACCCTTCTTGCCACAAGTCCTATAAACCATATGAACACCACCTCTGTTTCCAAGCTAAGCCAAAGTCTCCCACAGCCTAAGATTCCTCTCCACTACTTCCTTTTTTGCAGTTCCAACAAGCCATTAACAATCTCAAATTTAAACTCGCAGTCTCTCATGTTGAAAATAACTCCAGTATCATTGGTTAAATTGAAACAAAATTACCAAATAATTAATCGGTTAAACAAAAAAACAAAAAGTTAGGTCTCTGGAGAAATATCCTCTTTAGTAACCATAGCAAGCCTACTATTCTTTTCATCATTCACTGCATCCCCAACTTAGGCAATGATCGCCTCTCTGCTAATCTTTTACTGATTACAATTTTACGGACTCTACTTGTGGTAGTCACTCTAGCCTTCTCTCCTTTCTCATTGAACTTGTACTCTATTACTATTTTATTACCATTCTCGTCCGGTCTGATTACTTGGGGAGGAGGGAGAAGGAAGTTGAGGTCCTCCTTGTTGTCTTTCCCGTCAATATCTGGCCACAGGAACACCCATGGAGGTGTTTTGAACAATAACTGCACTCTGCTTTGCATCCCTTTATTTATATAGGATTTTGGAAATTGGAATAGTCTTTCTTTATGATGAACTAACTAGTGTAGGAAAAACACAAAAATGAAAAATATAATCCAATTCTTTTAATTTTTTAGTAATTATATTTAAACCATTTATATTCTTTAGCTGGGATACGAGTTATATCTAACTTTGGATTGTAAATTTCTTAATCTGATATTAGAAAAATATTGATTCCATTTATGCTTTTTTATTATTATTTTCAATAAGGTTTTGGTTTTATAAAATTTGGTTCTATTTGATTTTTTTTTTTCCTTTCAAATAATTTGATTACATTATTATTATCTAAAATTTAATTTATAATATGTTTATATATATTATATAATTTTGGATGTTATTTATGTGCAAAAGTTATTTCCAATTTGAAGGAATGGATTTATTTTTTGCCCAAATTAAAATCTCAAAATTTAATAAGCACTCTTCATCAAATTATATTATTTAACTTTCTTTTAAATGCCATTCATATAAAATGCATTCTATGCTTATTCCATTGTTATTAAAAAAAAAAAAAAAAGAATCCACTGTTTGACTCTTCATTATTGAACTGGGAACACCTCTGTTGAGAAAGAGGTCAACCGAAAAGATTGCGGTAGAGAGTAAGTTGTGCGACATGGTCCTGCCTGGGTTCGAGATAGACACTTGGTGTGATAATAAGAAGATTATGGATCTAATTGTGATTATTCTTTGAACTGCCGTTTAAAAAAAAAAAAATTATGTTACAAATATTGATAAGAAGTAGACACACCAAAGCCTAGCCTAAGAGTAAGAATGGATAACATAAATTCCTATTGCTTTATTTTCTAAAAAAAATAAAAAAAATCCGATTAATTGACAAAAATTCTTGTCTACATAAAGCGCATAGACATAGATTGATATACAAGTTGTGGGCATTTAATTATATACAAATTGACAATGGAAACTTTTTATCTTAGGCATACTTGAATAACGATAGAATCTTGTATATCTACCAAAACACAAGGCATTTACAGAACAGGTTCCTGTAACACAAGTTCCACACTTAAAGCTTAAATGATCCCGTAATCACAACCAAAATCCTTTATTCATTAATCAAACTAATTACAAATACCTAATGAAAAAGAAAATTCTCAAAATTGCAAAAATTGTAGGCTGTTAAGAAACAAAATTTTACATGTGAAAGAAGATACTATCATTTGTGTTTTCACTAATTCTAGAGCAAGGACACGAGTTATCTAGACAGAGGCTAGGATCCAAAACATCACATGAGATGATATGCTAACAAGAAACCAAGTGAGGAAAGCAAAAAGTATGGATATCTCAAACCTATTACATGGGAGATTTGTTTGGAACTTGCAGACATTCAAGTCTCTTGCATATAGAACGAGAACACCAGCTGATGAGCTTGCAGCTGCAAGTGATAACATAGCCGTCACCTGCACAATTTCAAACAATTATTCGTCAGGCTGTGGTATACATATTTACATCTCAATTCAGAAAAGTTCCATTACCTGCACAATTTCAAACAATTATTCGTTAGACTGTGGTATAAATATTTACATCACAATTCAGAAAAGTTACCAACATGATTCCTAGTTGCACAATCAGTGTATAACTGGGATTGTAAGTTCCTTAGCATGTTGGCCTTTTATTCAATAACAAACCTTTAAGTCAGAGTGGTAATCGTTCACCCCCATCTTAAACCCAAAAATGAGCCACAATCAAAATGACCCGAAAACTTTAAGATTAGTTCAAGAGTTCGGGTCAACCAGAAGTTATGTATATATATAATCAAAAGTTTCAAGATTTGAACCACTAATCTACTTAACAAATATGATACCAACAACTTCTTTATGATCATTTATGATAGTGACAACTTCTTTATGATCATATTTGTATTGTTGCTTTATCTAGACAATTCATTTTAGAGGCAATTTCTTATAATTAAGTATTACAACAATAAACCAAAATTTCAAAGGACAGACTAGATAGACAACTAAAAAAACTTAACACCAATAGAAATATCCTGAGTTCAGCCTCCTTGCCACAAAACAAAACTAACAGGCAAAGGCGCAATAATTGCAGCCAAGAATTAGCTTTCATGTGCACAGCAAAATAGGTAGGTTCATCCCCTTTGCTAAACAGGAAGGACTTCAAGTTTTAAGAATATACGAAAAAAACATGTATGCCCCCATCTTGCCTCCCCCAACTCCTAGATTCTCCATTTCAGTTTTCTTTACCTAACTAATAAATTCAATGATGATTTTCAACATTATTACAAATGAGATCACAACATATGGAAGCATTATAAAACAATGAATCTGCATGGAAATTTTGAAGAACAAGATAATATCCAATGTGGCTATCCCCCCAGTCATGGAAAGCATCAAACACAAAGAACAATTTTGCTTCAGCTCCTATTGTCTACAAATACTATGAGACACTTGAATATGAAAAATGCATAAAACATTATTAATAACTAAAATTTGTTACTTTGACATTCAAAAATAAGAAGAGATGAAAAACAAGATTTGAAGCCATGCATCGTACATCATCCTTGATGGATGAAGTTTTATGCCTTAATAAGATAAAAACCAGTCTGTAGGGCACGAACTTACCACAGTATGGGCATCATTGATAGAGAAAATAATGGAACACTACAGTAATAACTGACATATTTACAATAAATGCTGAACACTGCAAATTAGCAAAAGCATATATGCACAAGTTTCAGGTAATAAAAGAAGAATAAAACAGTACCCAATCACCCACAACAAACAGGCTCACTAGGACAGGGTTTAGAAGGTCTCTCTTTCTCCTGAAAGCAAAAACATCAAGACATGCAAGTCCAAAGCTCCACAGAACTTGAAGCCCCATTGATGCAATTAAATAGCTGAACATAAGGGCATATATCACTATCAAAAAGAGTGTCATATTCATTCTTTAAGTGCAAATAAAGGGGAAAACATCAGAATGTTAATAATTCAAACATGAGTTAAATAGTGAAAAGGTTCAGGAAATATTGATCTACACGGCATTAGCAATATACCATACAAGACATGCACAGAATAGTCATTTAGTCTACATGCTTTCAATTCATTTGACTATAAAGAGATAGTCAATAACCTCTGTTTGCATAAGTAAACCAATGAACCTTAATAAAACATACTCCTATAACAAACAAATATCCAAAGTTAACAATAAAATAAAAAAGACATTTTTGTTGAATGACAAACATGCTTTACAATAGCATGCAAACAAGAAAACATGGAGCTCTAATTTTTGTTACCATTCTTTTTAGGCAGTGGAAAAAATGGAGGTAGATACTACCTCTGTTTTAATATAATATTGGAAAAGAGAGTTTAGCATTAACATGTGTACATTTTAACAACTGTGAAGAACAAAGACTGATTGTGTGACAGACAAAGAGAGGACAATGCAGCTTCCTGGTGAAAAGATTTATGTCCAAAACAGATTTATTTGCTCAAAAAAGCTAAGAACTCAAATAACAATTGGGATTCCTGGTGACTTCATACCCTTCCAGAGTACGAAAACTATCATCTCAAAACAAAAGTATGAGAACTATAAAATTCAGAATGTATTTATGCAATAGTTAAAACAATACCAGTATACGACACTGCATACATGCACCAATACGTTGAACAACAACTTCGATACACTGCAAAAAATGCAGTAGTTTGGATATGCTGCATCTCACATGAATTGCTATTACAATTGGCTTTAACAAAGTAATAAAATTGCAGTTTAAAAAAAAAAAAGAGTAACAATTGAAAGGGTAGAATACTATTTCAGTCGAGTGACAAATTAACAGCTAAACTGGTATTCAAGAAGCTGGGGCCTTTTACTGCAATTTCCAATAAAGTCCCAGGATTTTTAATTACCTTCAGAAAAGGACAGAGCAATTAAGTGTTGGTTTGTAACTACAGATGCAAGCAAATGGTTAGACAAATATTATCACAATATTTCTGCCACACATACAAATAGACAGAAATTAACCTGTCCATAAAGTTCATTTAATCCAAAAAAACAGAACGAAGTTTAATCATAAAAAAATTATGGAAAGTCACACTGAAATGCAAAGCACTGAACAGTGGTGATAACAAGTATATCAGGGATTTTCTAATTTCGAACAAAAGTCTCACTTGAGAAAAACCAAAAGCAAAATCAATATGAGAAAAACGAGTTTTTGATTTAAGAAGAAGAAATACCAGAAAGCAGTGTAGCTAGAGAAACCAGTGGCAGAGGCCATAAGTCCAATAGAAGAAGCGGCAAAAGCACATTGAGCTATTCTCAGAAATAGCCCACTGATTGTCCCTGGGCTTCCTATCAACTCCTTCATTTTCTTGTATCCCTTATTCAAAGGGTCCTTCTCTTAATCAAAGACCCAAAAAGGAAAAAAGAGAGAGAGAGAGAGAGAGAGAATTGAAAGAAAGGTAAACCCTAGGTTTCAAAATGTCTCCATGAATGCAAATTTGTCCAGATTATTACCTTTAATATAATTTTTTAAGAGAGAATCAGTCTAAGAACTCGAGTATTGTACTATCTAGAGGTAGCTACAAAGGGTTTTAATTTGAAAGAGTAAATGGGTGAAATGGAATGATATGATTTTCATTCCAAAATGAGAATTGAATGGTGTTCTGGATTCGATGGCTGATGATACTTTAGGTTCTTTAAATGGGCAGCAGAACCGTGTCAGGATTTTCATGTTTTATTTGTTTATTTCTAATTCCCCCTTAATTTTGTCTTAAGATTTATTAGTAGTTCAAATTACATAAAAAACAGGGTCATATTGTAAATTATCAAATTTACGATGTGATTCAAAAGATAAGACATATTTATATTTACATCCTTAAAAAATGACGCTTGCTAACAAACAAGGGAACTAGACGCAAACGACGAACGACCAAATTTAAGCTACCGGTCGTTTTTATGATACGGCATATCCATACAAAATAAACTGTTCGAATCCAAAGTATGTTTAAACGGACACGAACACCGCGGGGCAAAGCTAACCTCATCGTTTGAAAGGGCCAATTATAATTTTTTTTTTTTCCAGCATATATCATAACCAATCAATTTATATAACGTAGACAACTAATCACTTTAAATTATTAATATTCTATAAATTCAAGTTTAACTAAATTGTAAACAAAATTTATTAAATTAAAAAGAATGAAAAAATTTCATGAGTAAAGAAGATATACGACGTTACGAAATCCCTAAACCACCAAGGCGCAAGTTAACATTGAAGAAACTACTAAGCAATCCAAGCTAATCTGAAGAAAAACAAATAGTGGAATGAAAGAGATGCTGATGCCTAATGACTTGTTATGTTTTTCTTTTATATATAATATATATTATTGCTGCGCCTGGGGGCATTGTCTTTCTGGCCCAGCAATGAATGACTTCTTTTTATTATATATATATATATATTACACTTGCCAAGGACTTGCACTTTCAATCATCGAAATCTTCTTCTTCTATTTGTTTCAGGTAAAAAGTTACATTCCTAATGACGGTTGATGAATTCCAAGGTAATTTGAGCAGATATATCCAGGTACAAGGGGAATCATCCGCCATTTAATAGTTCTCAATGATTTTCGGCCTATAAACTGTTCTTTTAGTTACCTATCCTCTGTACTCTGTAGATATGTATTTTTAAATAACAACTTCCATTGTCTAACGGGCTTTGCCTTTTCTTTATTTTCTTTTGCAGCTACTATCGTGGGGAAGTGGCTTGATTGATCTCCTGGTGGAAATTACTAAAAAGTGTTGTTTCTTTCCCTTCTCTTCTCTTACTGTTTTTGTATTATCTAAGTAATAAAAAATAAATAAATATTTTTTTTTTATCTTGATTAGGTGATTTTTATTTTATTCATTATTCTTTCAATATATTCAATAACCTTCACCAGAATGAATGGTTGAAGGCAAATTTTCCTCAAACTTAGTTAAATTTTAAATGCCAGCTAACAGACACTTCATTTTCAATTTCCTATATACTTTTTCATTATTTTCAATATAATAAAAAGATTCCTGAGGGGGTTTACGAGTTACTACCTCTATAAATCTTATCAGTGATCCACCCAAATCCTTGCTCTGAGCCACATTTAAAACTCTGCAGACCATGTTACAAGTAATAAAAATCCAAATTCAAATTCCCCATCTTTAGAGACTAGCGAATCAAGGAGCGAATAAAATATATATATATATATATATATATATATATATATATATATATATTTATTTATTTGAGATGTTAAAACTAATAAAATAATAAATGGCTAGATTTCTTTTTTTTTTTAACTGTTAAATAATTTTTGCTTTAATAATAATAATCAACTATATATATTTTTTATCTGATGAGAATTTTATTAAGTAATTTTATAAAAATTGAAAGATTAATTAGAATTGTAGAGGGGCGACTACTAAAAACTTGAGACTAATTTCAATATGAACATGAACAATACATAAATGTCTTGGCAGCCAAGCAACTAGTCAAGACTCTGTTTCTTGCTGATTCCGCCACTGAATCTGTTTCTCCCTGATTCCGCCTATGATCAAATCAAATATTAGTCGTGGATGTGAGAGTTCCGATAAGTTTATTGCTTGTCATATATAGTTCTCATTACATCTACTGGTCAGTTGATTGCAATAAAATGTAGGGGCCAGCAAGTTGGTATAAGAAAATCACAAATGACATTTTAGTTAAAAAAAAATTGATATTAAATTTTGTTTACGTAAGAAATGGAGTTTAAGCTAGGAATCTATTCATTATAAAAAAGCAAAAAAAAAAAATTAACATCTTCAACCACAGTAGAATTACTAAACCTGTCATGAAATAAGTAGCAATCACCAACCAGACACCATCGCTTTGTGATCAAGCTTGCTGCATGTACCTAACAATATCTTTTGGTTCCTAACTACAATCTGAAAACCAATTTAATTAGACAAGCAAATAATAAAATAACCTACAATTAGATAACCTAAAGCTATCTAATTTCCGGAACAAATCAATTCGAAATAGTTATTGGAAAAGAGGTTAGTACAATTTTCATGTTCCTGATCATCAGGTTCAGACCACAAAAGCTATAGAACTTCCATTAGTATGAATTATGAAACAAGTTAAATCAAAGATTATTTAACAAGCCACATCCTAATTTGAATCGACACTTCTCTTTTTCAGAATATATAAGAAATATTGAGACCGTATTTGAACAAGAAAAAAAAAAAAAAAGATTAGAAATTAGATGGCGTTTCATTATCCATCTCACCAATACCTACAACATTTCAACAGAAAAAAGGCCCATCGCTTAAAAAATCAGAAGGCAATACCAAATTCATATAAAATTATATGAAAAGAGGCTGTGAAGAGCGAAGACTAATGATAAAGCAACAATCCCTTGAACAATGAATACCCAACTCTTGCAGGCACAGAATCCGACGTTCCAACCGGAATGGGCTCTCGAGGATATTCGCATAACCTTCTTCAAATGTGTTAGATGGCAAGTAGAAGAAACATTAGATCCAATTAACTGCCCTTACCATTACTTCTGCGACAGTAATTATCCAGGGAATTATCCCTCTTATGTGGATGTATTGGTTTTTCTTTTTGCAACTGCTGCATTCCTGACAACGCTAGTCATTATGGTAATAGATATATCAAGAAGAGAGGGGGCTTGCATAAGTCGTTCGAAGAGATTCTTGCTACCATCAGGTCCAGTTTCTCTCCCAGTCATCCTCTTAGCACTGGCAAAGGGTTACCGGATCAATTCTATATTTCCTCTCACCTGCCTTGGTCCTGCAATTCTTCAACTGCTTTACATATCTGCTCTTGCATTCGATAATGGTGTTGATAAAGATGTCAGGTATGCTCTCTACGAGGCATCGACAATTTCTGGAATTCTACATGCAAGCCTTTACCTGGATTCCATTATATTGCCTTACTATACAGGTTTTGACGCTCTGGTGTCATCTACATTTTCCGGCGAATGTGAATCCTGCGTGTGTAGAAAGGAAGCTTTGGTTGTGGGCGGGAGGTTGGTCAACTACCGGGGATGGTCAGTAACTACATTTTTGGTTGTGGGTGTTCTCTGTTTGAGGATTATACACAGAATGATGGGAGAAAACAAAAGCACAATCATGGCAATCAAGTTCTTATTTGAAAGCTTAGGTTGGATCTGGATTACCTTCGACTGTATTTATCTACTAGGAAAGACTCCAGCAGAGCAATCTCCACTGCAAATTGCCATTTTTGGAAGTGAACTTGTATTGATTTGCCTTCATTTGACGAAGAAGCTGTCCTATCAGATTTCAAAATGGAATTCAATACATGAAAAATTAGATGGCTAGAGTTTGCATCAGCAATTACCACAGAGAGCTATTAGTCTGATAGCCGTCCTTAAGAGGGTATAAAGGCCTCTAAAGGAGTCATTCTTTGATTGTGTACAGTAAAATCAAATGTATAAGCGTCAAGTAAGTTGTGTACATGTTCATAAAAAATTTTGGTTAGCTATGAACTGTGCATTTAAAAGTTGAAACGACTGTCATTCCATTTCGTCTTCTTTTTCTGAATAATGGCGCAACAGTTATACCAACTGTAGAAATTAATCCAAGCACCCTTCATCCCCCAAAAAGAACAAAAAGATTTAAGTAATACACTAATTATCAGGAAAAAAAAGAAAGAAAAGGCAAGACGCTCGAGGAAGAAAATATTATAGAGAATCAAAGATAGTCTTCAAAACTATTATATTGCAACTTCTGCTGAAAAATAGGCCAAACTGGCCATAAAAATTTTAAGACTGCATCTCCAGATGTCAACATCATCGGGTCAGGTACAACACTATTCATCAAAATTACTTCTATTTCTACACCGAGAGAAAGAAACTTGAAGGATCCAACGCAACTCACAGAAAAAACCTCCTCCTGCTAGTGTCCATTTCCGGCTAAACATTCAAAAAAAAGAAAAAATTAACAATAAAAAAAAAATCAACAGATCAATGTAGCAATAGAAGTAAATTTATAACACAAATTACCTTGTGAACCCATTCATATTCCCCACTTTTGGTATCAAATGTTCCATGTTGAAGACTTATCAACTTCAACGTAAATCGAGGACCACATTCCTGTGTGTAGAAGTTATTAGCTTATAAGTCTGAAAGATTACATGGGTGCCTTTGATCAGAAAAATAATGACCGAGTAAAATCAATAGAATAACACAGATGAGACATAAAGGAAATTGAAATGATTGCATTAAACAAAATATCGGAGTTTTATGTTTGATCAAGGATCCAAAGCTGTCCAAAGGTGTGAAGTGCACTCAATTCATACTTACGCTAGAGGTAAATTTTATGTAGCAATTTTGCAGAAGCCAACACTATGTTTCAAGATCCTCCTGGGCACAATACTAAATCCATAAAAATAAACACTAAAAACAAATTAATTAGAGAACCCTAACCTGAAGGCGAGCGACTACATTCTCTTTAGCGATCTTCTCTCCCTTGGCATTATTTGCTTTCTTGCCTTTTGGATCACTATTTTTACTTTCTTTAGTTTCAAATATATACCTACACATATAAAAGTGGATGATGTACAGTAACACAACAAAAATGATCGCCAAAGTATCTATATATTCAGTAAACTTTAGTTGACATTGATGCACACCGGTGATGCCGGAAGAATATAAAATCCCGTTGATTGTGAAAGGTTACAACTCTTCGACCCCGAAAATTTGGTTCTTGCGGGAAAAGTGACTGTATTAGCCTGGAGGGAGAAAACCAACAAAAGAAAGCGATAAGTAGTCTAAATATTTTAAAAAAATAATATGATGTCATCTAATCGATAAATAAAAAACAAGAAAAAGAATGTCTAACCTCCCAACTCGATGACCCAATCGAGTTGTAAAGTTGGTCAACACAAGCTCAGGTTTGTGATTGGTTGGATTCCCATGATGCTGCAAGCAATAAAAGTGAAATAGGTGATTTTTTGGAATTGAAAATATATTTAGTTAACACTACATCAGAACAACTTGTCCATCCAGCATTATTTGAGTGGAAGGGACTTCTCCAAATCATGTCTCTCTTCATTTAATTGAACAAAATAAATTTATCTTTTTAATAGATGGTAGTTCACATGATGTTAAAGAAAGTATTACATGAATAATATGCACATAAGATCAGATATTAACCTTAATATCCTTGCGTAAAACAAGATTTGAGAGCTTGAAATGAGCAGTAGGTCCAAAAGGCAAGCAAATGACCAGAAGAGCATCTATAAGACCATCATAAACTTGTCAGTTAAATTGTGAAACACTAAGTTACCAAAAAGGAGAATTGCACCTTATTGATAAAAAGCGCAATACACTTCTAATCTAATAGTTGGAAGCATGGAAAACAATTTGAGAGCATACATCAAAGCATGAGACCTTACTGAATTGCAAGATGAACCACTAACCTGGTTCTCTGCGGTTGGTGTGAACGACAATAACAGCAGTGTAATCCATGTTGTTTGCATATTTTACAATCTGCAAAGATGTAATTATACAACTTACCTTAGACATGATATGATAACTCCAAGCTTCACATCTTATGTTAGAAAGGGGAGAGGAGAAAGAAAAACTAATAAAAGCACCTCTTTTAATTTATAAGTTCCTCTCTTCTGGTAACGTGCATTTGGGATGACTGAAAGCAGTTCTGATATAAAAAGGGGGCCCCTCTAAGGCCAATTATAACAAGGAAAAGAACCCACAAATATCAGATATAATTTGCAGAAGAAACATAAATTAAATAGCAATTCTTTTCCATGTCAGAAATTACAACATTTCTTGTACTTATAGGTTTAATGACCGCACAAAAGAGACAAATTAAACAGAGAATCAACACATACAGAAGAATTAAATCGGCAAGTGGTGATCAATATCTTGGGAGTGCTTTCGCGTCTTAGAATTGAACTAAATTCATCAACATCGTTACCAGCAAATAACTGCAAAATAACATCCAGAAACAATTATTATTTTTTGCAGTAGTAGATTGAATTTCGATAGAAAATGATTTAAACATCACATTATTAATGAATAATTAGCAGGATGAGCAATGCTGCAACAGTAAAATGTAATCTTCATAGTGTGCATGTAGATACATCATTCAAAATTAGTATAAAATTCAAAAAAGCATTCAAATACAAATTATTGTAAACTTCAAAAGGAGCAATTATGCCCATAAAAACTCAAATCAATCTCATCGCGTAAGGTTTTGCAATTTTTCTATTTCAGACTTGGGTAATACAGACATAGGCCCATAGCTTTACCTCATCATCATCTGGCTTGCATAAAGTCTCGTCAAACTCTCGAGTATTCTCGATAGTTCGTGGAGTCTGCCTAGAAGGAGGCTGCACAAATGTTTATAAATCAAAATAAATCAAATTCTATTTGAATCACAATATATAGTTAAGCAAAAAAACAGAGATTTTAGCGATAGGAAAAGGGGAAAAAAAAATGGAACCTCCTCGCCTAGCTCGAGAGCGCGCTTTTCATCGGCATCACGGGCCTTAAGCTTCTTTCGCTTCTCAAGTTTTTTCTGGTGTTTTAGTTTAGCATGCGCAGCCGATCTCTTTTCCTTGTTCTTTATCATTGATGGGAGTATCTCACCCTTTTTTTCTCCCTCTTCACTCTTCTTCCTCTTCTCCTTCCTCTTCTCCTTTTTACTATCGGCATTCCATTTTTCGTCGTCTTCGACTTCTGCCATAGCTCCGGTTTCGTTCTTCTTTACCTTACCTGCCATTATTGCTTACAGTCTCTAATTGCGGTTCACCGTGGGTGTAGAAGACGGTGGCCTTAGGGTTAATAAATCGGGAAGCAGGGGATTAATCTATTGCAAGACTATATGTTTCTTGGGCCCAGGCCTAATTAAGAAAAAAGCCCTAGCCCGTAATCTTCTTGGACTGAAAAGAGCGGAGCGGATGTGAATCAAAATTTTTGTGGGCGAAGACATTCCCGACTGTCAGACGACTAATTTTGGAAGGTTTCAATGAATGTTCTCATATATAAAAAAACATAATGAAGGGAAAGCATAAGAGAGTCGGAGCAAATTGAATATTTGATTTAATTTATGGCTTAAAATTTATTTTATTAATTTTAAATTAAATTATAATTATATATGTATTATTTTTCATTATAATTATAATTAATTTTATTTTATATACACCCATATATTTTATAATTTATTATCCATTTAAAATTTTAAAAAAATATATAAAATTAACTAAAAATAAATAAAATATAATTAAATTTTTAAGAATTTTAGTGTATTAATTAATAAAATCGATAAATTGTGTTGTATATTAAATTATTTTTAGAATTTTTATCATTAATATTTTGTTAATATTTTTTCTAAATTTATAATAAAATAATAATGATTTATAAAAAAAAATTATTTGAAATTAATAAATAAAAAATAATCAAATAATTAATTTTATAATAATATTAATTTGATTTAAAAATTTAAAAATTAATTTAATTCGATGAAAGCCTTCAATAGATCAAATCCAACCGATGTACCCTGCAAGCAGAAAACAAATCTAAAAGTAAAGTTTGCGAGTTTTTAACACTTCAATTGAAAGGCGCGGCTTTTTAAGAGACGTCATGAATGACGCAAGAGTGCAGTAAGACACTCCAACAATTAAGCAAAAGCAAAATTTGAATAAAATTTGAACAAAGAAATTCAATTTTTGTCTTTTCTATTTTAAACTTATAATTTAAAATTCAGTATTTGAATTTAATCTAAATATGTTTTTTTCCTCTCTTTAAGTCGTTTCTAATAATAATAATATATTGAGATAAAGTATAATTTTGACCCTATAATTTAGTTTTAGAAGTACATTAATTTTTAATATTTTTCGAGATATAATTTTGATCATAACGATATTAAAATCTATAATTCTCAATTTTTTGATCGACTTTTTTCTGAGACCCCACATTGATTAAAAAAATAATTGATAAATTATAATTTAATTTTTAAAATTTTATTTATTTATAAAAAAATATTTTTTTAAATTAAAAATATAAAAAAATAAAATAAATTAATAACTAAATAAAAATTAATTATTTTATTTATTTAAAATTAAAAAAAAATTATTTTTAATTTAAAATTACTTTTTATTAAATTGAAATAATTAATTTTTA
>CANXYC011263880.1:0-11002 GCA_948193065.1 Aleurites moluccanus | reverse complement strand
AGTTCTCAGCCTTTTGAAATCATACATTCTGATATTTGGGGACCTGCCCCTATGTTATCTCACTATGGTTATCGTTATTTTATTATTTTTGTTGACGATTTCAGTTGGTTTATATGGATTTATTTTATGAAAAATAAAAGTGAGATTTTAGTTATTTTTAAACAATTTGAATCTTATGTTTTGCGTCAATTTCAAACTCCAATTCGTGCTTTTCATTCTGATTGGGGTGGTGAATATTAAAGTTTAAATAAATATCTTAAACAAATTGGTATTCTTCATCGTATTGCATGCCCCTATACACATGAGCAAAATGACTTATCTGAAAAAAAAATCGTCATATTGTTGACACTGGTCTCACACTTTTAGCCTATGTTCACACGTTTAACAACCACTACCTGTATCAGCTGCACCACCAGTATTCCAAGCGATCATTCTCTGAAATCTTCCTATTTTTGTTGAATGGTGTTGGTGGTCCTCAGACTACCCAGCAGAAGGCCCATCAAAAAATTACAGAAAAAATTTAATAGTAGGGGGAAATGGAAATTGATAGGGCTTTTTCAATTATCAATTGAAACTCAAATGCTCATACTTGAAATCTATCTTTTCTTCTTTTCCTAAAAGCATATGCTCCATTGAATCTGACATGTGGAGTTTAAATCCAAAACAAACTAGAAAATGAAACCTAGCAAAAACAGTACTTCTCATCCCCATCGTTGGCTCTCTTGAACTTTCCATCACCTAAGTCCTGTTCCTTCTCAACCAACCGACGGCATTATTGCCACTCGAGTTACCAAGTTCAAAAACCCATTGTTGAACCCTTGACTCCTTGAACACCATCTACAATAATCACCATTATCTGCGAAAATCCATCATTTTTAACCTATTTGCAAGGATTATTTTTAAGAAAAGATGTGAAAGAAAAAAGATTTGAAAGAAAAAAGAGAGAGAATAAATGATAATGAAAGAGGATGAGAAGGTGGGTGGTGGAAGACATTTGATATGAGAGTATTTTAGATATAAATTTTTATTCTTTTTATTTTTAATTTTTTTGCATGAAAAAGATTAAAAAAAAAAAAAGATGAGATGACTAAATAATTTTACGGATTCAAAATAAAAAGACTATAAAATATATTTTACTAAATATAGCGACTATTTTATTATTAGAATTAAAATTCAGAAATTAATTTATACTTTATTTATTTTTTTATTTGAGAGAACCATCCAACAAGAGTCATGAGTCAAACATGTTATCTCCTGAATTATCCCATATGTACTCTAACTTTAATAAGTGAAATGTTATAATCCATTTTTTTCTAAACAAGTATCATTTTATTGGATTTTTTTAAAATAAATGTCACTTTTAAAAAACCAAAGTTATATTAATATTTTTTTAATTTTAATATTTAAAATAAAAATCTAAATTTAATGATTATAAAAATTTTATTTCTTCAATAATAAAGACATTTTAATAAATAATTTTTTTTCTTCCTATTATCAAAGTGATTTATTGCATTTTTTTTAGAGCATCTCCAATCTTAACACCATTTTGATGTTGAGTTGATGCTCCAACCTAAATACCAAATCTCAAGTCATTTTGGTGTGGGTGACTTTTTTTTATTTATTTAATATTTAGTTTTCTTATTTACAAAGATGCCTTTATTATATTTAAAATATTTAATTTTTGATCATTAATATAAATAGTAAATGAATTATTTTAGTTAATAAATTATAATATTTTAATTTATTAGTTTCTATCATTTTATTAAATTAATAAATATATTTTTAAATCGATATGTAAAATATATTTATTTATGAGTAATTAGTGAAATATATAAAATAGTAGGAAATTATAAAAAAATATATAAAAATAAATATAAAAAATAAAAAAAAAATTATGTTAAAAATAGTGTTATAATAAAAATAAAATTACTGTTTGACGTGATATTTATATTATTTTTATGTAATTTTGATATTATTTTGATGGTGTGGAATTAGAGATACTTGAATAGAGATTAAAGAGATGATATTTTTCATAATACCAAAGCAAACGATTCATCTTCGACAATGACAGTGAAGAAGGTTTTTTTTTTTTTTTTGTTTTTAACCAGGGTAATGGAGGTTGGGCACAGAATTAATCATCTGTTAATACAATTCCAACGATGAAGTCCTTGAAAGAGAAAAACATTACCCTCCTTCAATCTCCATTGATTTTTAGACTTCAGTACTTCCCCGCTACAACTCGAAGACAAGATTAAATCAATCGCAGCAATAATTATCACTCTTATCAGACTCAAAAGCCAAAAAGATGCCTTAATAAGAACAACTATTTTGTGCATCCAAAAGATATTGTGAGTAGATAATCACGGTTTCAAAATCATCGGTTTTGATTTTGAAAATATCAATTTCAGTTTTAAAATTAAATAAATCAAAATTATAATTTTTAGGGACGGTTTCTATTCGATTTAGGAATCACCGGCTTCAAGACGGTTTTGATTTTAATTCGAATTTCAATTTAAATTTCGATTTAATACGTTTTGAAACCAAATTTATTAAAAAAAATATAAATTATCTTTGAGAAAAAAAAAGTTTGAACTTAATTATCAACATAAACATCAAATTCTCAATTTTCATAAAAATGATGAAAATTAGTGAATTCATCAATTAAATTTTTATTTTTATTTTTATTTTTATTTCTACTTGCCATTATAAAATAATTAAGTATAAGAATTAGAATAATTAATAATAAGAATTAGAATAATTAAGAATTAAGAATAAAAATTAAAATAATTAATGAGATAATAAAAATAAATTAATTGAGAATTGAGATCTTAATTGAGAGATTGAGATTAAGAGAGATAATTAAATATAAGTTAAAATTTAAAAAAAAAAAAAGGAGTTATAAAATTATTAAACCAAACTTAATATTTAACTAATTTTTTAATAAATTTTCATTTTAATAAACATAAAAATAAATAAACAATAATGTATAATGTAATGCATTTGAATGTTTAATTTTAAACATGTGACCTTGTTTAGATGAAAATCAATATATAATTAATTTTATTAATAAATTTAATTTTAATTAAGTTTAAATTAAATTAATTTTATAGCATTACTTCTAATTTTTTAAAAAGAATAATATATGAAAAAATTATTAAAATTATTTGAAAATTTTTAATTTTTTTCGATTTAAAATCGAACCAAAACTGTTGATTTTAATTTAGTTTAAAAATTATTAAAACTAAAATCAAATCTTATAATCACGATTCAATTCTAATTTAATATGTTTTTGAGTTTCAATTTCAGTTTTAACCGATTTAATTCTAATTTAATATGATTTTGAGTTTCAATTTCAGTTTTAACCGATTCAGTTCGATTCCAAACCAAACCATTGTGATGCCTGATTGTGACAAAATTCTTCCTTTGTTGCATGTGCAAAAATTTCAGCTTTTTTTTTTTTCAAATTCAACATATTTTATTTCTTTACATATTTTTTCCTGATTTAAATCAATAGACTTTCTTCTATAGAGAAATGAAATTTAAATTTTATAACGTCAATATAATTTCTTAATTATTGATTTGCTATGTACATTAGGCTTCATAAGCTTGGGAATGTATTATGGCTATTAAGAAATTATATAAAACTTTAAGTTGTACACTGAGCATCTAGGACACTGCCAAAGTGCCAATAATTTCACGTTTGCAATCGCTGACATCCTACAAGTCACCATATAAGTTCAAGCCGGATTGCAAAATTATAATAATACATGAACAAGCAAATGAAAAGTAGTCCTTGAACCTGATATTTTTTAATCAATCCCTTCAAAAACTTTAAGCCTAAAATGAAAAGCAACAAAACTCATCCAGGGTCCATAAACTCCAGAAGCAAAATATTCCAAGACAAATTTCAACACACTTATGCAACAGTTTGGGCTGCTGCAAGCCTCTTTCTAGCCTCCTCAACAATAGACAACTTAATACCCTTGCCCTTGGGAAGAGAAACCCATGGTTTGGTTCCTTTTCCAATAGTGAAGACATTACCCAAGCGAGTGGCAAACTCATGGCCAGTTGCATCTTGGATATGGATGGTCTCGAAACTCCCCTTGTGCTTCTCCCTATTCTTAATGACTCCGACTCGCCCCCTGTTTCTCCCTCCAGTGACCATGACAACATTTCCAACATCAAACTTGATGAATTCAGTAATTTTGTTGTTCTCGAGGTCTAGCTTGATGGTATCATTTGCCTTGATTAGTGGATCTGGGTAGCGAATAGTGCGGCCGTCGTAGGTGTTCAAATATGGGATTCCCTTTTGGCCGAATTGAACAGAACGGACTTTGCAAAGCTTGAACTGCATAGCATTAATACACAATTGACATCAGTAAATAACTAAAGCCATACAGCCTACACAAGGGAAAATGACAATATACTAGTGCAGCTAACATTATTTCTATCAAATTGATGCCCACACATGCCATTAAACAGCACATGAAAAACCAACTAGCAAAGTAAACAGACAAACCTTTGCCTCATCATCTCTGATGGAGTGGAGACGGAAGCGGCCTTTAGTGTCATAAAGGAGACGGAAGTTCTCATTTGTCTTGGGAATTGACACAACATCTGTTATACAGAATGAATCTAGGTAAACATCATAACCAAAGATTGCATCAATCAAAAGGGTACAGTGCTAGATGAGATCAAGTTAGTCCAACAGATTAGGCATAGGAATGTACCCTAAGGTAATAACAAGAGATGCCATAATAAAAGCAAAAAATTGTCTTCATAGACAATCTCAAATTTTATAATATCGTTAGGCTTTGACCATCTATCCTCACCAAGCACCTTGCTTCTAAAGGAAAATTTATAACTAATTAAATATTCTCACATTTAGAACATTAACATTAAATGTATAAAAAAAAACAATAATACAGAAAAGATGATTATAATTGTAAAGTTGGAGCATACATACCCATGAAACCAGCAGGGTAAGTTTTATCTGTTCTAACCTTCCCATCAACAAGTACATGTCGCTGCATCAGAATAGCAATTACTTCACGATATGTGAGAGCATACTTCAGCCTGTTACGCAGAATGAGGATCAAAGGCAAGCATTCCCTGGACTTATGAGGACCAGATGATGGCTTGGGTGCCTAATGCCACAACGTAAAACAAGACAAAGAAAAAGTAAGAAGAGTAGGCAACAAAGATCACATAAATATAAAAACACTAAGTCATATATTGCTAACGTACAAAAGCACCACCGAGTTTGTCAAGCATCCAATGCTTTGGGGCATTAAGCCTCTTCAAGTGTTTCTTCAAACCTCTTGCCTGTAATGCACAAGAAAAATAAAAAATTAGCAGAGCAACACAGAATCTGGAATTTCCAAGCAATTTATTCAGGTTTATGCTTCTATTATTAGACAAACAGAATCAATAAAACAAATCTAATAAATAACATGCCTCCATTACCAAATCACGCATAGAAGAATCAGTTAAAAATCTCAACATCACCAAACAAGAACACAGAGAATAAAAGTGTTACCAGACACAGAAATGACAAAGTATTATAAAAATTACATTCCAAATACTAAGGTAACATTCAATAACTAACATTTCATGTCGATTTGTAACAAACTCGAAATAATAGAAGTATTAGGATACCCTAGAAACAACTGTAAAGCTTGAATTCAGAACAGAGTTCACAAACTAGCAGCAACTCATCAAAATCCAAATATCGAAAACGTATTATTCTTAATCCAGCAAGACATTAAATGGAAAACCCTAACTCTCTCTCTCTCTCTAATTAAGTTAGAAAACCCTAATATCTCCATAGCCAACAATATCACTCTTAATCCAGCTAAAAAACTTATGGATTTGCTACAAAAACACATTTAGTGATAGATTTCAACACTAGAAAAGCTCAGAACACAAGCCATCTTCCTGATTTATAATCTAATGCCGGAGAAATCTTACCATTTTCCGGGCGCTTCCTTCTCCTCTTCCTCAGAAAGACAGTCGCCGCCGCCGCTGCTTGCTACCTTACCTTAGCTCTCTGCGAAGGGCTTATGGAGGAGCATATGGACCATGAAGACTATAAATAAGTGCAATTTTGTCAAATTTTTTAACCCTAAACAGGATTGAATTATCAAAACGCCCTTAAATTTTGTTATATTTACACTCCTATCCTTTTCTAATTGAATTAAATAATTCTAGGGTTTAAAGAAACGGATTTTTCAATTTTTAAATTATATTCTCTTCCCTTTATAAATGAAATTAAAATTTTAGCCCATTTATTTCAATTTTAAATAAAATTTATGAATTAAAATGTTATTTAAATTATAATCATTCAATTCAAAATAAGTTGCAATCTTAGAAATTAAAGAATAAAATTATTTTTTTTAGGAACAAGTATAAGATTATCTTAAGAAAAAGACAAATAGATTGAAATTATTAAGCAGAATAACATTGAATTTTTTTTTAATTGTTAAGGACTCATATGCAATTTATGTCAAATATTAAGAGTTTCTAGCCTTTGTTTGTTTTTTGATAAATAATTTATATTTGAAAAATATTCTCCAAAAAAAATATTTTATGAGAAATATTTTCTAAATAATTATTTTTTATTTAGTTACCATATTAAAAATTTGCTAGAACATAAAAATTCAATTTATATGACTATAATTATATTTCAATTTATAAAAATTTTATATTTTTAAAATATTTTATTAAATATGAGAAAAATTAATGAAAATGATATACATGGTGGTCGTTTGTGGCAGTATGTGTTCAGTATTTATTCGTATTTAATAATGGGAATGGAGAGAGGATTTCCCATTCCCTATGAAATCCACCCCAAATGGAATGGAAAATTTCCATTTTCTTTCTTTGTGGTCTGGAATGGGTTGTAAATTTTTTGCCTTGAGTAAGGATGGGCTTGTACTCCACGCCATGTAGCGATCTCCATTTTTTATCCCTGGAGACATGTTAATATATAATTTCATAAATTTCATTAGTTCATTATATATATAAGTGATATTAGAATTAGGGTTAGCTAACATTCATAATTGTTTCTCTTCTCCATATTAACATAATAAAGTTTCCACTCATTAATTTCCCACATTAAACCTCTTAATCCAACAACTTCATGGCTTTAAATAATTTTCTTCAATTCACATTCTATAAAAGACTATTTTATAAGAAGATCATCTCAATTTCTATTAAAGTTTTTTTTTTAGTTCTTTATATTAGTTTTATTTTATAATATTTTTTTAACTATAATATATACATACAAACACATATTACAAAATTTATATTATTTAATAAAATCTGAATTTTTTTTTTTCTTTTGTTGATTAACATTTTGAAAATAAAAATTATATAATGGTCAACTGCTGCTATTTGTGCAAATTGAGAATTAAATGATTGAATTTTCATAAATTCACATTATTTTAACTTTAATTCAAATTAATTATTGCAAAATGAATGTTTAGCGAGCATAAAAATGACTATCTAATATCCTTGCTCATTTTTTATCTTCAATTCAGTTCAGCAACCCAGAAAATCAGCTGTAATGCTCCTTATTATTTCGTTATGTCCATTATTATGATTTTTCAAAATTCAGATAGAAGCTTTTTTCATGGCCGTTACATATTTTGTAACGCCCCTTATTCCATTGATAAGTAACGTCCATTGCTAATTGGGTCTATAAAAGGTCACATCACTTTTAACACCCTAACTTTTCAAAATTTTAAAATATCTCTCTTTCCCTCTTTGATTTCTCTCAAAGGAATAGCACTTTCTACTCAATTTATTTGGATTAAACTTAAAATTCATCAATCTTTCTTGTTTAATTTGCATTTCTTAACATTCAATCATGCCTAAGACCAAGAATTTGAATGTAAAGAGGATAAACTAGTAGAGATGTGGGTGAAGCATCATAACCAAGGGATGACCCTGTGAAACTCTCCTATGGACTTACATTTGCTTCCAAAGATCATAGTGACAAATTCCTCACTCTTTGATCAAGAGGACAACTAGTAAGTCATCAATCTCTTAACTTCACAGATTTAATTATATTGGGTTTAACGGATTTTGTCCAAGTATATTGTGTAGACTTCTTTGGAGATATATTTTTCCCTACCTTGACCAAAAGCTTACATTTAGAACTGGTTTATGAATTCTTCTCTCCCCTAAGTGTGAATGCATCAGGGGAAATGACATTCTTGTTGGGTAATACTTGGAGAATCTTGAAATACAAAGAATTAAAATGAATTTTTAAGATAAAGTATGATGGGCATGCTAATATACATGATGATTAGGATGCAAATAAGACTTGGACTGATTTGACGGGAATTGATAAATATGATCTAAGATTTGCTAAAGCTTCGGAAATGCATGATTTCTCCTTGAGGGTATTTCGCAGGTTCTTTACTTACTCAATTTTTTCCAAAGGGGACAGTAATGGCAATGTGAGTAAAAAGAAATTATTTGCACTGTTTTGCTTGAAGAATACGAAGGATTTCAATGCATCTAGGTGTTTAGCTGAAGCTTTTAAAGACATAAGCTTGAAGAACAAATGAAAGTTGCTTCTAAGAGCGTATGTGAGTGAGCTTGGCAATACATTTCAAAGTGACTCAAAATCCAAAACACAAGGTCACGATGACTCCTAGAGACTATATTGATATGTCGACATTCCGTAAAATAGGTATAGCAAAAAAGGTTGGTGAATCATGGACTCTGGTTCAAGAAGATGAGGATACATAGTCTATTAATAGCACTAATGCTATGTTTGATGAGTTGGTTCCCCTCCCTTATACATATATTAGCACTACTCCTCGTCCTCTTTTTTTCGATCCTTCTAGGCTTAGTTGTTGGCTTGACTAGACCGTATGGAGACTGCATTATTAAAAGAGCTAAGCAGGATTAACTCAAGGATAAAAGTAATTGAGATTACACAGTTAGACCTTAAGGAGACTATCACTCTTATTCCTAAGGATTTAGTAGTCGGTGCTGATCCTTTTGATTCCTCTCTTGTTCCTCCTACTTCACAGGATCCTCATCCTTCTCATGACCCCTCTTGATTCCTCTTTTGCATATTGGACTTTATAGTTTGTTTATATACTACTGCTTGTTAGCATTTTCATTTTTTAGTACATTATGTTAGCTTATGTTTATAGTCTTATATTTTGGATATTTAGCCATTTGATATTTTTGGTTGGCCATTTTATGCTTATATTTTGATAGTCGATCATTGAATAGTTTGATTATATGTTGGCCATTCTATTTTGGATATTATTGGTTATATTGACCATTGATGATATATATATATATATATATGATGATTTTATGATCTTAAATGTTTGATTAGTTTATTATAATATTGAATGGTTGTTACTCAATGAACTCTCAACTTTGGTTCTAAATACAATTATGATATTGAGATATTTTATATTCTCTTTTTGATATTTGACAAAAAGGTAGAGAGATATATTGATATTAAGCTTCTAATTATATTGATATTGAATGTGGGCTATTTGTTCATCCATTTGATAGCTATTTGAGCTATTTCTTATTGATCCATTTGATATAGCTATTTATTTGATACATTTAATATTTGGATGTTATTAATAGGTTTACACATTGAATGTCATATATATTGAGCTTGCAATAATGAACTTTCTTAGGAACTCTTGTTGAGCATATTGAGCTTACTATTAGGTATTAAGCTTACATATTTGATTAACACTTGTTTTGAGCATGTATTGCACAAAATTTGAATTTTATGGGCATATTTATTAGCTTGTAAACTAGTTGAACTTTGGTATCATACTTGAACTTAAAGTTATATACTTATAATTGATACTTGAATATTATTGGAATATTTTAGCTATAATGAGATGGCTTGGATTAAGGGGGAGTAAGGGCAATAACTTTGATTTTGATTTTGTTTGATGCTCAATATATAGTAGGTTTTGTCATCATTAAAAAGGGGGAGATTGTTGAACCTTTATTGATTATGATGATGTATGTAAAATATCCTAGCAAATTTATTTTGTGCTCCATATTTTATATTATTGTTATTTTGAGTTTGTTAACAGGAAATATATGGAAAACAACATAAAAGCTGATCAAACTTGTAGTAACGCCCGCGAACATTATTATAACGACTATTATCTCAAAAAGGTTGAAATTCAATGGAGACATAGAGAGCATTTTCACGCTCATTAAGCATCAGTAAAGCCCATTACAACCCTCTCCATAACGCTCGTAACGACCATTACACTTTGACTTCCAAAATGGTTTAAGACACAAAAAGGATTTTTAAGCTCTTTATAATTCATTAACTATCGTTACACTTTAAGGCTCAACACTCGTTATGGTTTCCTAATGGCCATTACACTTGTGTATATGACAACTTTATTTAAAAAAATATAGTCATTGGAAACATATTTTGAGGAAGATCTTGCATTTAATACAGCCAAACAATCATATTTATTACACAAGACTTGAAGACTGTAAATAAAAGATCATTTGAAGTTGGAACAAGTTTTTGAAACTGTCACGACCCATCTCGGGAGTCGTGACGGTCATAGGGTATGGATGATGCATAAGCGACCAATACCACGAAGAACCCCAATGCCCTATCTATATGTCATGCAATAAACAGAACAACTTAATGAACATAAAAGTGCTGAGAAAAATTCGACAGCATCTCCTCTAAAATTGGACTATGCCCAAAAATCAAAACAAGCAAATGATACTTTTATAATATTCACAATCATCTCCAACTCCTGATCCCTCTGGATCTCCATCATCAATCTCAATAACAATATATAACATACATCTCAACATCAATATATATATATATATATATAATCAACCAAAATATTAAATATAAACATCATTATATATGCAGACTTATAACTATCTATATGATAAACACCTATACAGTACCATGGAAACCATTCTATACATTGATTACAAATTCTTTAGTACTGGGAATTTA